>CM067376.1:21783804-21823126 GCA_034510155.1 Eucriotettix oculatus
AAGTCTTTTCATATCCCTGCATAAATATAGTACAACACAAGCATTCTCCTATCTATATTGCTCAGACAGTATTACATCCTTTGCCACTTCCTCTTCACCCGCTCCTTTTTCCCCTCCCTCCCCGCCACCACTCGCTCCTTCCTCTGTTATTACCGCACACACTTCACTTTAATGCTAATTTTACAAGAACCTCGTGTCTTAAAACGTGTTCTATTAATCTATCCCTTCTCTTAGTCTACGTCCTACATATTGTTCGCTTTTCCCCTATTCAGCTTATAACTTCCTCGTTGGTGATTCTATCCACCCATCTCATTCTCCTGTAGCACCACATTTCAAAGGCTTCTATTCTTTTTCTTTCGCCAACTCCTATCGTCCACGTTTCGCACCCATATAACGTCACGCTCCATACGAACATTTTTAGTAACGATTTCTTAATAATCAAACCTATATTACCCGTAAGTAAATTCCTCTTTTTCGCGAAATCCTTCCTAGCCTTGTGGTATCCTTTTCTTTATGTCTGGTATAATTCTACCATTCCTAGTTTTTACGCTTCTCAAGTAGCATACTTCCTTACCTTCTGTCAAAATATCCCTTCCCAATCTAATACGTTTTGTTATTCTACTGTTTCCCATACTACACTCCATTACCTTGGTTTTTCCCTCTACCAATCCTCATATTGAACTCTTTCTCTAGGATTCCCTTCATGCCATTTATTATGGTTTCTAAGCCTTCTTCTGACTCCTCTAATAGTGCAATACCGTCAGAAAAGGAAATTATTACTCAGCATTATTCCCTGAGATATAAACGGACAATAGTGTATTAAAGTACCGTAATTGTAAAACACAACTCCAATAAGGAATTTAGCGGTATAAAATCAGTGGACTTGAGAGAAATCATAGTAGGGTAATGAAAACTTAGACAGTTCGGCGCCGGCGTGGGGTTTTCTACAAACGTTACAAGTGGCTGTGCCGAGGCTTGGTATTTTTCCATAAACTTCGGTGGCAAGTGGGGTGAATGACTCTATCCAGATTCTAAAGGTAACAATTACTTTTGACTGGAGTGGATCGTGTCCCCACCACACAAAGAAATTAAATAATGGAGTGAGGAAATGTTATTTAAAAGGGGACGCAAATTGATTAAGAAATTGGGTAGGCAGTTGGAAACGGACTTTATGATTATAATTATAGATGGAGAGAGACTTCTATTGTGATTGGAAGAGAGATGGGGTGGGAGGGGGAGATGGAGGGGGAATGGGAGGGGAGAGAGAGAGAAAGAGAGAGGTAACTAAGGGCAGGATAGAGAGACTATTTCGATCTGTTGGGTGAATGACGCTCTGCTACAAAGGAAACGACATTGACGGCGACAAGGGTGGAACAATCCGTGCTAAATAATTTAAGGGACACGAAAGGGGCATCTGCTTGTCAAAAACACATGTTGCATTCCTGTTCTCGCTTAAAATCGATCAATACACATTCCATTCCTATTCCGCTTAGAATTTGAAGTGAGAAATAGATTGCTACGTTATTATATACACCACTTCATATATCTTTGCTGTTGTTTAAAAAAAATCCTTGATTGTTAATAATCATTTAGCCTGTGGTTAACTTAAACCACCATCACCGAAGCCCATGGAATCATAGTCCTTTCGGGAAAACTGCAGGAGCCTAATGGATTAATTTTTTTTGACTGAGGGAGCCGTTTATTCATATTAAATGTAAATGAATTTTGGCCACTTCCGGAAAGCAAGGATGGAAATCTGTCTGTTGGGACATTTAACTCAGTAGTTTTAGTGGTTACTGATCTCTGTCTATGGCCTGCGTCACTGCCTCACAACACAAAGTTCCAGGGTTCGAATCCTGGCCATGGATGTTTGAGCAGTCAATGTCACGGAGACTATGATTAAGACGACTGCTTGGAGAGAATCTCTCTACATTCGGAATGTGTTAGGTAAGGTGACAGTCCGCAGTCGACCAAGACCCTTAATGGGCTGCAGAGTCAAAGGAAAGAAAGTTTGGAAGTTACAGATTGTTGTGTCGTGACTTTGGATGGGTTACGGATGGCGGATAGTTCGGAACACAGGCAGAGGGATGAAGTATTATTATTGTTTAACTCGTCACCAGCCCACAAAGCAATTAATTAGTTGTAGATTGGAAGATAAGAAATAAATAAATATGATTTGACTAAGGGTGTAGACATCTCTTTGACATAGAGAATATCCCCGTCATCATCCAGCAAAGAAATCACTTATTTGTCATTCGTAGTGCAAACTTGGAAAAAAGGGCGGATTTGACTGAGGGAGTCGTTTATAAACAGTAAATGGATGAACTATCGTTCAGAAAGCAATGGTGTAAAACTGTATTTTGGGAGAATCTGAATAAGGGAGTCGATTAGTGGTTTAAAATTGTATTTTACGTTGTTTTATTTTAAGGTTACAGGTTCGGACAAGCGTCAGTTTAAATTGCGGTCGACCTGGCTGAAAGAAAGAAACTCTGCCCGGGATACTGCCTTCATTTTCTAATTTTGTCTGCCACTTGTTATCGTCATCGATAACCAGAGATCACGGTGTGATCCTCCTGGATCGTTTTCGTGGCTTGTTTCAGTGTAAATGGTATGTTGTGATCTCTGAAAAGCCCTGCGAATCGTTTACTTATAGTTTTTCTGTCTCTCTTAAACATTATAAAAGTGTAAAATTGTCTTATTTCTTGGTTTCAACTGAAGTTATTCACTGTAATTAACTTCAAATAAGTTATTTTCATTAGAATGAAACTCCCTTAAATTATCTCGTGGCTTCTCGAGTGAGTCTTTAAGTTTCGCAAGTGTTCCCAACCAACCCGTAACCCCAAGCACGCTAATATTCCAAACCTGAACAGACATTTACCGTGTTGCTCGTCCGAGGAACAAGTATTTCCAGTATCTTCAGTGACCTTTATGGGCCACTTCATACGTGATCAAACTCTTTATGCGCTTCCAATTAGACGAACCTATATAGCTACAACATTCCCCAGGATCGGTCGCTTCCTTGTGTGTTGCATTTATTTTTCTCAATTACTTTTATTTATTTTTTGCTGTTTTGATTGCAGAAGCCATCCTGAAGTGAATGGGAAGCTGAAATACTGTCCGCGTCGATTCCGGTCGCATTGAATTAATTAGTAGGTTCTCAGTCGTGGAACCTGCTGCAGCTCGTCTTCTGGTTTCTCAGCGTTCCACTCACTCCCAGTGCGAACCAGAGGCTGGCTTAGTAAACTACTTTACTGACTCCGGGGACCGCTCAATATATCACTTGAATAAGCTGGAGGATTCTCTACTCTCTTATGGGGAATTGGCAGTCAGAGACCTTTCAACTGTTAGGCAGGTTATAGGATTATTTACGGAGAGGGTTTCAAGACGAAGGGAAGGTAAATACCCATTAAGTACAATTGAAGGAGAAAGTACGGCCAATTAAAGAGTAGATTAAAGCCGAGGAACTATAAGATCCAAGACAATATCCTAGAATAAACGAAAAATATAAAATAATAAAGTACAATGAATGCAAAAAGTCAGAAACTGAAAGCCGTTTCGTCCCCCGCCTTTCGGAATCTCTTTCCTTCATTTAAGCCCTGGAAAATATTATTCTAATTTTAAGTAACTACAGCATACTAATTTTTATGTTCAGTTCTTCACGTATTTCCTATAATTAGGGCGTGAAGAATGTCATTGGCGAATTGTAGGTGAGCCTGGCTTAGAATTTACGGGAATAGAGGGATCACGAACGGGTGCTTGGACGCCGACTCGGATTAGCTCAGTGGTGGGGCGCCCGCCAGGAAAATGGGAAGTCCGCGGTTCGAGTCCCTGGTCCGGTTGACATTTTTCCATTCTTGTCTTTCTTCTAAATTAGTTATACGCTCCTGCTTGAGCTTCCGTTGAAACATTTCTACTTCCTTTTATTAATTCATTTATAATCAACTACGTTTATGTGGGTACATTCAATTTTTATGTAATAAAATCTGAAGACGTCCCGAAAGTAGGTGACTAAACGTCTTATTTAAAATTAAAATTCTTCAATTTTTGACTTTGTGTAATTTATTGCAAATCATTTCTTAATATTACAGTGAACATATGTGTGAAAGATTACTTTTGGAGTGGGGAGAAACATCAATTTATTTTACTTAAGTAGTTTTGTGAAGCCAAATTATTTTCGGACTCTGGAACTCGTGGGGGTCATTGCACTTCAGTCGTAGCAGAACAAATATCCATTCAAGCGGTCTTCTGTGAGGTGTTTTAAAAAAGCCGCCAATTTCCCAGTCCAGGGTTACAAAACTCTTCCATGGGATAAGCTTGGACGTTCACAAAAATTATCACGCGTGACTCTTTAACAAAGGAGCTAGATGAATCTCCGACAATTATTTTATGGACGACATCTCAGACAAGGAAGTTATGGGAGAGAAGTGATAACGGAGAGTTCAGACAGTTAAATATCGAAGGCTGCGTCGGTGTCGGCCATCCTGTTGCGGAAACCTATCGTCACCAATTCTGTTCTGCTCGAATAACTCCAAAAAGGTTCCTGAGCGTCTGTGATGATCTGTTAGAGTGACTTTCTGAGCACCCGTGGTAAAGTACTCAGAATACTATAAAACCACAAATTAATTGCCACAGTGGCCTTCGCCAACAACTAGTATTTCTAAATATAAACAGCAAAGAATCTGAGCTAAGAAAAATAATCACTTTGCCATTTATTTTATAAATTGTAAATTCAGTATATATATTCATTAGGCACAGCAGGAAGATGAGATTTACTTTTCTTGTTATTAAATATATTATAAAATCTTAACCGACTTAGCATTAACTTACCGTCCTCTATTTATTAAAGTAAATTCAAAACTTCCCCTTTAATAATATTAGTATATTAAGTCACAATAATTTAATTGTTTTATCTTGATACGACTCTTGCCACACTTGTGCTATAATAAATCCAATACTGAGATGCTGAAGACTCTGACGTTGGTTAATATTTAAAAAAGAAAACATGATGACTTAAAAAAATCTGTGATCCATAAAATATAAGTACTTTTGTGGGAAAACTAGATGCAAATCAGTCACCACGAAATAAAATCTTCAAAATCATTTTCAACTCAAAAGATACTAAGAGTTAATTCTTCTACAGTATAGCAATTGGGAGTGAGTACTAAAGAAAAGTTCCAGGGAGATGAAGGCAATCTCAGGCCAAAGATATTTACAATCAGTGGAAGTGAAAATATCCAACCTTTGGAAAGCAAAGAGTAATTAACTTATAAATCTTTAAATGACGTAAGAATTAACGACCCGAATACCAAATAATGTTGGAGTTGTTGTGGTTTTCAGTCCAATGACTGAACTGATGCAACCCTCCATACTAAACTAATTTTCTCAAGCCTTTTCATTTTCCTTATAACAAGCACAAACCACATCATCCCTAATAATAACAATAAGATATCGAACAAAATAAAACTTAAGGTAAATGTTGCGCGCTTCGATCAGCCCTTACTTTAGTAATGTGTTGTAATTTTACTAAAATATATATGTCTCACAATTTTGGCTGGTTTATTACATTACAAGTGAATGTATCAGGTAAATATAAGTGATGTTGCTGTTGTGGTATTCAGTCCTAAGATTGGCCTCCATGCTAACCAATCTTGCGCAAGCCTTTTCATTTCCGCATAAATGCCACGTTACATATCCTCACTAATCTGTTTAGCGTACTCTATTCTTTGCCTTCCTCTTTTGTTCTTACCCCACACACTTCCATCTAATGCTAATTTTACAACACCATCATGTCTTAAAACGTGGCCTTTTGTCTTGGTCAACGTCCTTCATATTGTTCGCTCTTCCTCTATTCTGCTTTAGTAATTCTATCCACCCATCTGATTTTCAGCACTCTCCTATAGCACCACATTTTAAAGATTTCAATTGTTTTCCCCTTTCCGCAACACCCTGATGATTTTACAAGACCCTCATGTCTTAAAATGTCGTCTATTAATCTATCCCTTCTCTTAGTTACGGTCCTCCATATTGTTCTCTCTTCCCCTATTCTGTTTAAAAACTTCCTCGTTTCTGATTTTACCCACCCATCTAATTTTCAGCATTCGCCTATAGCAGCACATTTCAGAGGCTTCTATTCTTTTCCTTTCCCCAACTCCTATCGTCCACGTTTCGCACCCATATAACGCCACGCTCCATATGAACGTTTTTAGCAACGATGTCCTAATATTCACACTTATATTACCAGTAAGTAAATTCCTCTTTCAAGTGAAAGTATTCCTCGACTGTGTCATCCTTCTCTGTGTGTCTACTACACTTCTACCACCTCTAGTTATTTAGCAGAATTCCTTAACTTTCGTCAAAATATCCCTTCCCAATCTAACACCGTTCCTTATTCCACTACTTCCTATATATACTACACTTTATTACGTTGGTTTTCCCTCTATTAATCCTCATGTTGTACTCTTCCCCCAGGACCACGTTCATGCCATTTATTATTGTTTCCAAGTTTTCTTACCTAATTCTACAATATCATCTCTCTCGTTGCAGTATGATTCCTTTTATAAATAGTTTTAAATAATTTGAATGTCGTGTTCTTTCCTGGCTATACGCACAGTGTGGATGACGTCAGTGACAACCGTGAGAGTTGAATGTAACACATCCTGCTGTGTCGTAATTTATGATCTAGGGAATGGTATATTTTTTTAAAAGAAAAGAGTAGCTTCTCTCTGTTGACACCGACTCGCCATTTTATCGCTGAACAATAGAACTCGCGGTGGTTCCCATGAATCGGAGGTTTGGAGTTCGGGTAAACTCGTGTTAGTAGTGTGTGCGATAGATTGGTCCTCTGCAATATTTAAGCCTTGCTCTGAGAGGTCCGTAGAGCTGAACCGTAGTGACATAAATAGTAATAAATGAGACATTATGGACGGGAGTTAATGGCGGACGGTTACAAGACTCGACCTGAGTAAGTGTACCAAACAGGTTAAGAGTTAAATGAAACGAAGGTGAATCGTCGAAGTGAACTTTTTGTGAGGAGGTCTTCGTGCGTCCGACGTTACGTCAAAGAAGCGTCCAGAGACGTGCTGGAATTCTCGAACCGTGTCCGGGGCCGCGTGTGATTGGTCTTGGTGGGTCGCATCATTGCCCACCAAGGTCGGACGCCTCGGCCTCCGTCCTGAGCTTCCAGCCACGCTTTCTCATCTCACCTTTCTCACACCTCTGTACGAGGACTTTACACACCCCCGAAAATAATCCCTATCACGACCAGTAACCTCCGTCTTCCTTGAAAGCCTTCTGGTGTGCTTCTAAATGTGGTCCCAGGCTCACGGACCTGAATAATTACCAGTACACGTCTCTACAGCATGCACCAGTTCTGTGTTCTCATACTCCATTCAGCTAATGTCAACAGGAGAAAATCAATACAGACATGGCGGACCCGAATACACACACACACGTGTCAATATATATACGACCATATCCTCACATCTGTCTGATATACATAAAACATGAGATGACGTCAACCTACGTCACAGATATTCGTCTCGCCTCTCGGCACTCTCCACTATTTAAATGCGGTTCCTGGCTAATGATGTGGATAACACACCACTAGCCATTTTGAAGAAGTTAGTTACTTACAAACACAACGTTTCATCCATCGTGGTGAACATTGTTCAGATCAATTTTTAAATGGGTAATCTATTAATTAACTTTAAACATTTAATAAACTTCCTAAAGAAGAAGTCCACAAATATAAACGAAACGTTGAATTAATAATAACTAAACGTCGATTAAATTTGTTTGCTGTCATATTTGGTCGTACTTTTAAACACTTAACGAAATTAATAGTTATATAAACCACCCAAAGTTGTAAGAAATATATTTTAGCAAATTAAAACAATATTGTAGTATTAGGGGAGTCAGAAGAAGACTTGTAATGCATAATAAATGGCATCAACGTGGAGGAAGAGTTCAATATCAGGATTAATAGAGGGAAATCCAAACTAATGGAGTGTAGTACGGGAAACAGTGAAATAACAAAGGGTGTTATTTTGGGAAGGGATATTTTGACAGAGTAGGATAGCACAGGCACTTATAATACGAGTAATATAAGTGTGAATATTAGGAAATCGTTGCTGAAAATGTTCGTATGGAGCGCGGCGTTATATTGGTGCGAAACGTAGACGATAGAAGTTGCAGAAAGGTAAAAAAATAGAAGCCTTTGAAATGAGATGACTGGATAGAATCACTAACGAGGATGTTCAAAAACAGAACAGGGGAAGAGCGGACAAAATGGAGGATGTTGACCAGAAGAAGAGATAGATTAACAGACCACATTTTAAGATATTAGGGTCTTGTAAAATTAGCGTTAGAGGGAAGTGTGTGGGGGTGAGAACAGAAAGGGGGAGGCCGAGGATGGAATACGCTTACCAGATTCGGAAGGATATGCGATGTGTTAGTTATGCGGAAGTAAAAGGCTTGCGCAAGATAGGCTAACATGGAGATTTTGTATTGTATTTGCTAATAATCTACAATTGGGCGCAAGCCCGGTGGCAGATACATAATTAAATATACATAATTATAAACTAAAGAAAGATAAACATGTTCTGTGGATGCCCTGAAAGAGAAAAGAGAAACACTTCACTTCACTTTTTTATATTCGGAAACACATTTATATTAAATAAATATCCACTTCACTTCACACGTTTTTTCAGATTTGACCTAAATTTATTTTCTTGAAGAGGATTTCCTCCAAACACCCCCACAGGTAAATTATTCCAGTCGTTGATAGTCCTATTTAGGAATGAGAATTTGCCAACATCTGTTTTTTGTTTTCTATATTTCACTTTGAATTGGTGATCCCATCTACCTATATAACTGGGCTTTTGCATTTTGTAGCTAATTCCAATCCATGGTTTTTGCCCCATATAAGCTTATGCAGTCTTGCTTTCTCCCTCCTTTCTGACAATACCTCCCAACCTAGCTGTTTTACTTTTTCCTTCCTATGACCTGGCCCTACTTGCACAAAATTAGCAGCCCTTTTCTGAACTTTCTCTAATGATTCTATTTGATTAATTCTATAAGGATCCCAACAAGCCTGTGCCCCATATTCCAAAATTGGTCTAACTAGAGATAAGTATGCCACCTCCTTTGTTTTTGAACTTCCCTTTTTTAAGTTCCTCATAATGAAATGTAAGGAATTCCACGCTTTTCGGGCCGTGAAATTCACTTGTTCCTCCCACCCAAGTCTGTTGTTGAAAAATATCCCCAGATATTTGCAGCTCGTTACCCTTGGAATTTGTTCCCCACCTATTCTATATTCTGTCTCATTTAACAAGGTGCGTTTAGTAAACGAGATTGAGCTGCTTTTCTTTCCATTAATTTTCATTTTATTTTCCAGAGCCCAGCTATTAACTTTATCTAGATCTTCTTGTAATAATAAAGTGTCTTCCTCGTTTGTTACCTTTCTGTATATGATACAGTCGTCAGCGAAAAGCCTTACCCCTGACTTCAAGTAATTCGGTAAGTCATTAATGAATATTAAAAACAGTAAGGGGCCGATTACAGAGCCTTGGGGAACTCCCGATGTTACAGCGCCTGCCTGAATCCGAAAATTGTTCCCCGATTTTGACTTTTTGCGATCTGTCGCTTAAGAATTTTTCTACCCATAGTATCACTCTTTTATCTATACCTGTTTTATTTAATTTATCCAATAGGATATCATGAGGTACTACATCAAATGCCTTAGCGAAGTTTATGATAACCCCATCTATTCTACCCCCATTATCTACTTCATCTGCTAACTCCTGAAATAGATTTATCATTTGACTTTCGCACGAGTACCCTTCCCGAAACCCATGCTGACCATTAAAAAACCACCCTTTTCTATCGAGTTCAGATCTAACGTAGGCTGCTAATAAGTGCTCCATAATCTTACACACTACTGAAGTAAGACTGATGGGTCTATAGTTTATGACGTCTGTTCTTTTACCAGATTTATAAATTGGTATAATAATAGCTGTTTTCCAATCCGCCGGATTTGCAACACAACAGCCTAACACACACATAAAACACCATAATAATAAAAGAAAACCTTCTGACAACGTATCGTTTACGTTTTTTACTCACTTCAGGTGCAAATACAAAAATTAAATTAAATAAATGAATGGCCGAATACAAAAAGAGTTTAATTTCAGCTGACGCGACGTTACGTCACCAAGTTTGGAATAGACTATTTTGCTAACTTTTATTACAGTTGGCTTAATGAAATTCCAATATGTTTTTTTTTTAAATTTCAAGTTAAATTAAGCAAGCTACTGAGGGCGATGTATGGTATTAAACTTGTTCCGCCATATTACCTAATATAGTTACAGTTTGTTTTAAAATTTTACTCTCACAATAATGTGAATAAATAAATTATGATTATTGTTCTCTTCAGAGGATTTATATATTAGCCGAAGGAGGAAAGAAAAAATATTAGTACAGCACATATTGTTTTTTTCCGGATGTTTTTTTCTTTTGGTTCACATCATTTCATCGCCAATCGTCGTATTGGTCTTCCTTTGTTGTTGCTTGTTCTACAATAAGATCAGAGAGAAGCTGAAGAACAGATTTGAAATGTCTCCGAAGATAAATGCGGTTGAGGGAATTTCTCGTCCTGGTTTAAATCCTCCTTTGGTTGCATAAACGTTACCAGTTCGTTTGAGATTAACGACGGATTATTAATCAATTTTTTTAAGTTTTCAAAAGTTGGTTAGCTAATAAAGGTTAATTTAGTCGTTGGTGATGGCGTCCACGTGGACCTGCAGACAAGACCAGGGCTGACCACCTAGTGGACGGTGGGAGAGGTCAAGAAGACAGACACGACGAGGTGGAGGAATATATCTGCCGATTTTTGTTGGGGGGGTGGGAGGGGGCGAGGAAGGAGAGACGAATTTATGGCCGCAGTAAATCTTGCGTGTTTATTCGCGTCTCAACTCCGCCCACGCGCTTACTGGAATGGATCGGGGGGATGAAAAAAAAATGATAATAAGAGAGTGTGGCAGGGTGGGCGGGTGTGTGGGAAAAACTTCTTCTTTCCTCCCTCTGGAGGTCAACCACACGGAGGGACACCGGACGCCGTCCCTCTGTAGGAATAGGGAATCAGTGAAATAAAAGGCTGAGGAGGGAAACGAGGAAGACCAGTGACCACGGCGGCGCGGTCCTTTCTGAGTTATTGCACAGCAGACAAACAGCCCTTTTTTATTGAGGGTGGGTCAGAGCCTTCTTCCAAAACTGAAGCAGGAAGGAACCGTATATTAAAAAAAAGAGAGGACGGGAATTGGCTGAATAATCCGCCAGAGGCAGAACTTCGCAACGGTCTTCCGGGTGGTGTGAAGGGGTTTCGAACCGATGGAAATAAATTAGCTGGCTGAGGTAACCGTCAAAGTGATTCGCGTCGAGGAAGTTGAAAAGTAAGCTAAACATATTCCTCAAGTTAAATTATGTTTTTAGAATGATATCTACCTTTTTGGATGAAGAGTTCTCGGGATTCCAGTCGGGTGATGTCGTTTGTAGTCCGCAACGTTTCTATGACTGACACCGCCATCTTCTTCAGGTGGAAAAAAAACGACATCGCCCGACTGGAATCCCGAGAACTCTTCATCCAGCATCTTCGTCGGGAAAATCTACGTTCTCTATCTACCTTTTTGTTGAGTGAAGTAATGTGTTGAAAGTGTGGAAAATTTGTGTCACCTGTTATGCATATATTATTTATATATGTGTGTGTGTGTCAGGACATGACAGGTTAATTAAAACACGTAATAAGGAACGGAAAGTGAGATAGAAAGTGACAACTGAGTGTCACAGAGGGTAGACACCTTGTAAGATTTGGAGGTCATTAAAATAAATCAAAAAGTTTGTAAGACATTTCCAGGGATAGGCTAACCGGCTATATATATATATATATATATATATATATATATCACATACCTTAGTACTTTTCTAATATCCTCTTAACTGTCCGCTCACGTTGTCGGTTCTGAATCTACATATTAATACGCGAGGACAAAACTTAGTTCCGCTTTTTAAGCACATTGCGCGCACGGAGGAGTTCGAGATTTGGCACGGTAAAAGTTCGTATGTTCAAGTAATGGACAAAGATAATATTTATACATAATTATGTGTTATAAATACTTAAAATAAAAAAAATATTCAAGGTTTACGTTCTTTCACTGAATGTCAAACATGTTAATGTCTGGTCAAAGAGTCTCACTGAGTAAAGATATTCCTGGAATACATTAAACTAAAAATTAAAAAACGAACGTACGTTGTAAACTAGTGCTTTATATATTAGTGAAGTACGGCTGTTATTATATATTATTGGTGTTTTCAAAAAAGTGAGTGGATTGAGATATTCGCCCCAACTTCCATTGTGCCTCGACATTGAACATATTTTATCGGATATACCATTTATTTTAGGAGGTGTATGTACTGGGGTCGAAGACCTTGGGCATAAAGCGAGAGTTGTCCGCTGATCCCATTGAATCAGTCGGCCAACAGCCTCCTAAAACTTGTTGAAGACACGGAGTAGGGAATGCTGCGGCCCCACAGCAAACTCTTCTCCCGTGAGAATAGTACCCAATGCTCAGACCTACCAGTTGCAGGTTTTCTAGGGTTTTGCCTGCATCTCTTTAGGTGAAACACCGGGTAGGATCCTTAAACTTTAGCCCGGGAACCCTAGTCAACCCTTGGCTACCTTGCTCTGCCTTCCGCATCCCACATTTTAAATTTCCCTTCCTATGCCTGTTTCAGGATCACCCTTAAATAAATAAAAATTGAGCAATTCGGGCAGCAATTCAATAGATTTATAAATATTTATATAAATATCTCCTGAACTCTTCAAGATATCGCAATTCCTGTTGCAATCCCTGAAATTTTCATTGAAACTCGTTAAATCGTTTTGGGGTGTAAATAGATCAAGAGTATAGGCAACCCGAATTCATTTTTGATGTTTTAACGCACGTATGTAAAAGAAACCTTCACGTAAAACTAATTTAATCGTTTATTTATTTATATTATTTTAATATCATTACCGAAATGAAATACTCAATAATATTTAAGTTAAATTGCCTTTCTTTAAACTATCCTGTTTACATTGAAATCAGTTGAAGAATTTCGGAGCCTATTCGAGACAAATATACGGCCACATAGACAGACACTTCTAGTTTATTTATTGCGATAGATTAAATTAATTTTTCTTACCTTTCGACATATATGGTAGTCTATTTTTTCTTGTTCTTTTTCACTAATAATAAATAAGGCTAAAGTTTCTGTTTCTTTTTTCATTTAGTTTTGCAACTGTTACGGACCTTAGTATTTCTGTGTCAAGGTCGGACATATTGCAAAAAAAAATAGCGTACCCTAGATAGATATCCAAATGTGTACATTATGTTAGAACCCGCATTCGGAGGTCTTTGCATAACAGATATTTTACCATAGCCATAAGAGGATGAACCATCGAGGGTTGTTGTCATTAACCTTCCCTTACAAAGCTTATAGCAGAGACGTCACAAGACACGTTCCAACGCCATAACAAGCACAATAAGTCGGAGCACTCTTCTTATCGCGATCGCTATCAGCCCTCTGTTATCTAAAACACTCAAACAACAACAACAGGCAGGTGTATAAAAAAATCCGCAAATAACGTATTACGAAAATAGCTCCTGTGGAATGTTATAACAAGTTCCAGGACACATTTTTTTTTGCACAAACAAAAAGAGAAATGAATATACGTAAGTAGAACACAATAAAACCCAAGCGACCGCCGAATAACTGAACGAAGCGCAACTAAAATAAATACGTGTTACAATATACATATTTTATTAACCGGAACTGAAATTAATTTTCAAACTTTTACGTAAAATATGTGTGTCCGCTTCAACGGTTAAATTAATATTTATAAGACAGCATACGAAACAACAAAATAAATATAGGTTTGCATAATTAATAAGAACCCCCAAAAATTCAGGCGTCTGCATGCGCCTGTGTGTGAGCACTTTTAAAAATAAATGATTTGAGGAAGGAAGGGGAGGAAGGGAAAAATAAATGTAATATTTACATCCTAATCCTCCAATACGTCATCGTTATTGAGAAAAAATTAATAACTTTCTAATGGAATGCTTTGCTCGTGGCGCTAATAAGAAAATTAACTATAACGAATGGTAAAAGGGTCAAAATAACTAATTAATATATTGACATTGAACCCTACGCTTTGCCGATGATATTGTAGTATTTAGGGGAAACTTGGAAACCATAATAAATGGCATGAACGAGGTCCATAGAGAAAGAGTTCAATATGAGGATTAATAGAGGGAAAATCAAAGGTAATGGAGTGTAGTTTGGGAAACAGTAGAATAACAAAGGGTGTTAGATTGGGAAGGGATATTTTTATGGAAGTTAAGTAATTCTGCTACTTGGGAAGCGTAATAACTAGGGATGGAGGAAGTATAGTAGACATAAAGAGTAGGATAGCACAGGAAAGGAAGGCTTCCACGAAAAAGAGGAATTTACTTACGGGTAATGTAAGTATGAATATTAGGAAATCGTTGCTAAAAATGTTCGTATGGAACATGGCGTGAGAAGCGTAGACGATAGGAGTTGCAGAAAGGTAAACAATAGAAGCCTTCGAAATGTGGTGCTATAGAAGAAAATGTTCATCTGGCGAAAGCGTCGCGAGGCGCAGGAAGAAACTTCCAGCCAAAACGGTTCACAATTTTACGAAAGGGCCAACGATAAGGCATAGGGGGAAAACCCATTTACCACCCAATACGGAAATGGATAACAGATTTGAATTAGGTGAACTGTAAGAAAAGTTAAGAGGGGAAATCAGCCAGCAAAACAAAATTAAGAGAAAGAGCGAGAAACACTATATTTTAAGAACTATCGGAGCATGGATCGGAGGAAGATAGAGAGACGGAAAGCATAATGATGTCCACGTGGTCCAATGAACCGGACTTTGCTTCTAGTCGTATAGCAGAAATCTTTTTCTGGTAAGCCGTCGGGATTTTCTCGACAGGAGATTTTTTGCGGCGCTATGTTTATTAATTTTCACTCAAAATTCCGTTCGAGATTTCCATACCGAAACACGGTAACCTTTATGATAGAATCTCAATGTTGAAGCCGTCGGAAATATTTTATTTAACTTAGATCATTTTCTTTTGTATACATTTTCTTTTAATTATTTTTGAATAAATGTAGAATTATGGGAGCAAGGATAACGGGAAGACGGAGAGGTCCAATGAACTAAACTTTGCTTCCAGCCCTGTGGCAGAAATCCTTTTCTGCTAAGCCGTCAGAAGTTTCTCGACTGGAGTTTTATTTTGCGAAACTAAGTTTATTCATTTTTACTCAAAATCGTTTCGAGTTGTCCATACCGAAACACGGTAACCTGCGAGTATAATCTCATTTTGGAGCAGTAGGAAATATTTTATTTAACTTAGATCATTTTCTTTTGTATATAGTTCAACCTGAAGAGGGCCCATATCAGGACAGACATGTAGTTGCTTTTCAATTATTTTTTATGTTTCACTAATTTTTGTCTGTTTATGGCCTTATTTAAACTTATATATTTTTAAAATTATTTTTCAATAAATGAAGAATTATGGGAGCAAGGATAAAGGGAATATGGAGGGGGAAAATAGATGGATGTCCACATGGTCCAATGAACCGGACTTTGCTTCCAGCCTTGTGGCAGAAATCCTTTTCTGGTAAGCCGTCGGAAGTTTCTCGACTGGTAATTTTTTGTGGCACTATGTTTATTAAGTTTTTGCTGAAAATACCGAAACACGGTAACCTGCGGGTAGAATCTCATGTTGGAGCAGTCGAAAAGCTTTTATTTAACTTAGATCATTTTCTTTTAATTATGCTTGAATAAACTTTAGAATTGCTGAACTTTAATTTGTGTTACCTCGGGGTGACGCACTTTACTTTTAAAAATAACAAATATTACAATATTACAGACATATTCTAGACTGACGATAAACCCCTAGGGAAAGAAGGCGTGGTGGTATTTTTCTGGAAGGAGGTCTCTCCCTATCTCCTGAGTCTCTTTCCTCTTAAGTTGCGCTGCGTGGAAGCAAGAGCGTTGTCAATTAAGCTCCGTTTCCACCAAATCGCATTAAATCAACTCAGCTGCAAAATCTTCTGCGATCCAGACGACCCGGGAACCTTCCAGGGTTCAGCCAAGGAACTAAAGAAGAGAGAGAGGGGGGAGAGAGAGAGAGAATGACAGGAGATGATTAACCACTCTCTCTCTCTCTCTCGACATCTTTCGTACAACAAGGAAGGCGAAAACGTCGGTTGGTAGTCCACTTTACCCAAACACAAGAATTAAAGAAGGGGATTGGGGTAAGATAAACTCATTTCAGTTTATCGCTGCTGATGAAGAAATTCAACAAGGGAGTGATGATGATGGTGTTTCAATGTGAAAGTAATCAATGCAACCCGACCCGTGCTGCCGTGGTATTGATTGCCGGATACGATCAGAGCAAGCACAGTTGAACGTCGAAGCGCGATGAAAAGAAACGAGAGTTGTAAATTACTTTTAATTCATTCGGATCGATGGGTCAACTCAAGAACCAAACAACAAGTTTCTCAGAGATAAAACAAATTAGAAAAGTAAGGGCAGGGGGAGAGGAGGAAAGGTGGTGGATATGAGCGAGGAAGAGGCTCGAAAAAGTTTTCAAATAAAATGAGGAAAAAATACGTTTCTCTTTTTCTATAATCGCCTATAATGCCAATAAACGTGGCAAAATCTCTTCAACAGATTTTTAGATAATTCTACACCTAAATTTCATGGGCCGAATTTCAGAATAATCTTAAAAGCTGATCAAGTTTTGTCAAGTTGCGATTGATATAACTACTACTACAATATAAATTTAAAGACATATTAAAAACTATCATTTAAATAGACAATCAATTAGGTACGGAAAGGAGCTCCAGCATGTCGCGAACTTACTACCCAAGGACTTTGGAATTTCAAGCACACACATAAGTAAAAAAGTACTCCAATAACACGGACTGGGAAACGGAAATAATAAAGATAAAAAAATTATAAACACTAAATAATCTCAATTAATTCTCATGATTTGGAAATTGAGTTATAATGGTGCTCGGATATTCAGCAAAGATGTTATACGGTGGCATTCCGTTCGCTTTCTACATCCTCAATTATGTTAAAGACAATAAGAAAGAACAGGCATTTGTATACTTAGAAAAATCATTCGATGAAGTAAACTGGAACACACTACCAAGGATTTTCAAGAGAACAGGTATAAAATATCCAGAAGGAAAGAGTTATCCATGAACTCTACAGAAAAGACAGTCGACAATAATTAGAATTTAGGTGCAAGAAAAAAAATCAGAAATAAATTAAAGGTGATGAAGGAAAATGGAAAGAGAATCAAAATGGAATTAAAAGATATAAAAACCTAAAGGTTTGTTGACGATACTGTGGTTTTAGGAAAGTCAGAAGAAGCTTTGGAAACCATAACAAACGGCATGAACGTGGTCCATGAAAAGAGTGCGGATTAATAGAGGGAAAAACCTAAGGTGACGAAGTGTAATATGGGAAATAGTGGAATAGCAAAGAGTATTAGATTGGGAAAGGATATTTTGAAGGTAGTTAAAGATTTCTGCTACTTGGACAGCATAATAAGTAGAGTAGGACAGTTACAAGTACGAAGGAAATTTTCTTCCGGTTAATGAAATTATGAACATTACGAAATCATTACTATAATGGGTGCGACGGTAGGAGTTGCAGAAAAGAAAAAAATAGAAGCATTTGAAATGAGGTGCTTTAGAAAAATGAGCTGGGTGGATAGAGTAACTAACCAGGAAGTTATAAGCAGAATAGGGGACGAGAGAAAAATATGGAGGACTATGACTAAGGTAAGGGATAGATTAATATGCCAGGTTTTTGAGACATGAGGGTCTCGTAAAATTAGCATTTGAAGGAAGTGAACAGAAGAGGGAGACCAAGTTTGGAATACGCTGAGGAGTTAGGGAGGATGTTGGATGAGGTAGTTATGTGCAAATTAAGAGGTTAGCATGGATCTGACCAGTGTAAAGACTGGAAACTATAAAACTGAAAGAGGAATAAGAAGGAAAAATACTAAATGTTTTTAAGAGTAAAGAAGCTGAAAAAATTGATTAGAATATTAAAGTAAGAAATTCGCGTACGTAAACCAAAGAAGGAAAATAATGACGATGGCAGAGAATAGACGGAGATGAAAACGTGAACGTAAAACTTGCAAGGAGACGATATATTATATGAATCGAAAGAAAAGAAAACTGTTGACATTCAGGCTTACAACACTACCGAGTGTATGCAATTGGGACAAGAGTAAAAGGAAAACAAAACATTATAATAGATAGGTCTTTAATAGCGAAAATTCTTAGGGTATGTAATAAAGAAAACAGTAAGGAAAAGCGTCGTCAGATGAGGTCTGAATCTCCCAAAAATTGGACTGCATGTAGTGTTCAGTAACCTTGTATTCAATGAAGACGGACAGTCGAATTGTTCGAAACGTTGAATTCATTCTCTCTTCTGCAACCTTTTTTCACAATTTCCTCTACCACGGATTTTTGTGATGTCGGAAGGAAACTCCATATAAGCACGAAACGATGACCACTAGATGACTTAAGGCGGTATTTGAATGGAATAAATCAAAAGCGGGATTATCCTGACTGAATATCGGAATGGCTTCCGTAATGTGAGAGGAGAGATTAGTGCGAGGGAATGGTAGTTTTTCTGCGGAAGCGTGGAGCAAGCGTTGACCTGGCGACCTTGAGAAACCCGTCCTTCGTCTTCGGAGGCCCAGGGGAATCCGCGGTCATCTTTCGGTAGCCTCAACACTGCAGACCGACAGACCATAAGACGAGTCCCAGCACAAAAGGTAGGGCGGAAAAGACAATACTTGGTCGTTAGTTACAATGACTTGTCCCGCTGCTTTGTTCCGTCCCCTCCTCAATTTTCAATCCGTCCAACCTATATCATTAAATATTATTTTTATTTCTACGTCCCTTCTTATTCCTATTTCAGGTCACATTGGACCATTTTCCCCATATACCTGGTCAGTATTCTCACTTCTCTCGCTGTCACAATCGAAGCAGCACGTTTTGAAGAAGAATAAAAGGTTAATTGCTAAATAACATTTCATGAAATAGGGCGCTGCGGGAGTTTTCTCGCAGACGCTTCAGCCCAGAGTGACTGCGGGGCTCACCTGATCATGTCGGGAATGCCTCGCACTCTCTCTGGGTATTTTTTTATCAAAGTTCTCATATGCCGAGACACCTTCACCTATTTTAGGAGGTATATGTACTGGGGTCAAAGACCTTGGGCATATGGCAAGAGTTGTCCGCTAATCCCATTGGATCAGTCGGCCAACTGCCTCCTGAAACTGGTGGAGACACGGAGAAGGGAATGCTGCGACCCCACAGCAGACTCGTCTCTCGTCATTCGGAAGGGCGTGAGAATAGTACCCAATGCCCGACCTACCTGATGCAGGTTTTCTAGGGTTTTCCCTGCATCTCTTTAGGTGAAACACCGGGTAGGATCCTTAAACCATAGCCCGGGGGCCCTAGTTAACCCTTGGCTACCTTGCTCTACCTTCCGCATCCCCCCTTTTTCAATTCCCTTCCTATGCTATTAAAGGGGAGTTGCCTGTTTCAGGATCACCCTCATGTAGCCTGTTAACCAAAAAAAATTGATAAATTACATTTCATTCGTTATATTACTACTGAAATATATTAACAGAGACAAAATTTCTCCAAACAACTTATTTTTGTTGTTGTGGTATTCAGTCCCAAGACTGGTCTGATGCAAACCTATATTGCGTAAGACTTTTCATTTCCTAATAACGAGCACAACCAACATCTTCCCTAATCTACTTAGCGTATTCTGTCCTTGTCAGAACTTATTTATACACATAAAAATATTTCATATTTAAAAAATGTATACTCTCAATCTGTCTAGCCATCTTAAAATTTTACTAATGTTACGTTAAGTTCTGATAAAATAAATAAATAAACTAACAAATAAAAACAATAAATAATTGACTTAAATACGGTATAATGAACTAAACGCATCTTTTCCTCCCAAATTTGGGAACCTCATTTTTTTTTAAATGTCACCTAAATTAAATCCGTGTAATAATTTCTTCATAAATATTTTCAAAATATATTTTATGATTCAAAAAAGATGTAAAAACGTATTTAATGCATAACTATGCTCGTGTGGCGTGAAGCACTAATAAAATAAATAAGCCAATAAAAATCAGAAATAGTTGACATGAATACAATATAATTAACTAACGCAACGTTTCGTCTCAAATTTGGGAACCTCATGAGGTAAACTTTTATTGAAAAAGACACAAATCTATGTAAAAGAGAAACGCTTCATAAATCATAATAAAATATGGCATTATTGAAAAAAGAAAAATAAGTAATTAAACGTTTCCAAAAGCCATAATTGAAAATTTTAATTCATACATAACAGTGCTGGTGTAACGTTAAGTGTTAATAAAAAATAAATAAGCCAATAAAAATCTTAAAAAATTGACATGAATAAAAAATAATTAACTGAACGCAACGTTTCGTCCAAAATTTGAGAAATTATTGAGGTAAAATTTTACTAAAAATGACAGCAAAATGGAGTCCGTGTAATAGACCTCTTGAGGTTCAAATTTAATTAAAAATTACACCTAAATTAAAAATATGTAATAGAGAAACACTTCATAAATTTTTTAAATTAAATCTATTGATTAAAAAAAGTAGAAACGTGTAATTAAAATTTTACAAAATCCCAGAATGGAAAACTTAAAGAACATGCATAACGGTGTTCGGTTTTAGGAACCCGTTAATTAAAATCTTTTAAACCCAACTTTGGTTTAAAAATTATAGAGAACATTTCCTAATAGACAGACTAAATTTAAGTCTCCTTTTTTATTAATATATTAACAGATGTGGTCCACAGAAATGGCACGAAACGTACTGCCTTTATCTAATTTCATGAGACGTGACTCCTGAAGTTAAAATTTCGTTAACATGAAAAAAATTTTTTCGGCTTCATTCAGTAATTTATTTAATTAATTTTCTTAAGTAACAGTAATTAGAAAATACACAATTCCTCCGCAGAATAAAGCAAGAGTTAACCATTTCTGATTAATGTTATCACACAGTCCATCGTTTCCACGAAAAATAAATTAAAGAAACTGAAGGGACAGGGTTGTAAATTCTAGGGTTTTACGGGATACGTTTGTAGAATTACAATTTATTATTTTTATCTTCCAACCGGAAAATAATGGTCAAAGTTCTCTGTTCCTGGAAATCTTATCTATTTCTGAATAAAAAGAGGACAAGGTCGTCGCTTACAACGTTCGCTGACTTTAAATGGAAACTTAAAACATATTCAACTGGCAATCAGTGTGATTATTTTAGACTTGATTTCAATAAATTAAAAAATATATAAGTTTACTATCGATGCAGTTTACGATAGTATCGAAAATATTGCAGCTTCAAAGCAAGCGATATGAAAAATAATAGCATACAAAGATCTCACGTCATCTCGTTTATTCTTAGAACCAGGTGAAATTTTTCTTCAATTTCTTTTTAGATAAATAAATATCTTCAGCGTCACGTAAACTGTTTAATTCGGGTTGATTCAGTCAACGAATTTGTTTAATCCGCTTCGACCATTCGCCACGATAGTTGTAGAAATATTAATTTACAAATATTGGGGACGAAACGTCTTATTTTTAACTTAAAATGCTTCTGTTTTTCACTTTTCCCTAATTTTTTCATCGTATTTTAATTTTTAAATCTAATAAGTTTACGAGCAAATTACAGATTTATTTAATTAAACCCTTATATTCAGTGGGTGATGGTCTATTGAATAGTTTTTGTTAGTAACATCTTTGGATTATTCTTTGTTTCTTAACTGTCTCTGTTCACAATGTTTCCATGTAACTTAAATATTGAGTAGGGCTGGTCGAAACGTCATCTTTTCTGTCCATTTTTTCAAAATTTAATTAGTCCTGTAAAGTATTTAATTCGACACTAATGTGATTTTAAGCGGTATATCTCTTATTAACAGAGGGAGAAATACGTAAAGCAACTATGTGAATCTACTCTTATTTTCCCTTTGTAGATACTCATCACGATTCTGTTATTTATGGAGATATCTCACTGTGACGTCACGACTCACTCCGCTACAATCTCTGGCACTTAACATGATGCGCACTCAACCCAAAAGATAACGTCTAACCTCAAAATGGTGTTTTAAACAACTTTGATATTTTACTATGATAGCTAAAACATGAAATGTAAAAAAGTATAAAATTTAAAAGAAACAAATAATTCAGTTGATCGATAATTCTGGCTTATTCAATTGACAGCAATTATATTAAATTATAATTATCCAAAAAAATTTATCTTTAGTTTTATAAGTTTGTATTAGGCGAATGTAGTTTGAAATCTACCGTCGTTACTTGAAATGTGGACAAGAATTAAGGATTTAAGAAAATCTTTGGTTTTTATTAGCCTCATCCTTCCATGTGAGCGTATTTTGGTTTGAAATATTAAATATTGGTTCTTCAAACAGGTTAAGAATCTATTGAATTAACACTTCTGGGTTTAATGGAAGCAAAAGCTTATAATTGATTTTTATTTCAATGATGATATTAAGTTTCAGTTCATAAAAATACGTTAATTTGTAGACGTATAGAAATTTATGAGTATGAGTAACACTAGGTAAGTACTTGGAACTTAATTGTACTCTCTGAACCGTGGTTTCTGAGACGAAGCTAAAGCCGAGAGTATCCGATGTATCCCGAGATATTCAATCAGGTCTATTTTATACGTATTCTAACCAATTCTCATGGGAAAATGGCTTAAAACTGTGAATTTATGCTTCTGAGAGTAATAATAAGAATACTATAATATTAAATAATAATTCATCCAATGGCATATTTTTAGTTTTTAACATTTATCTAAAGATATTTTCAATTAGGTATCTATCCTTTTTAATTAGTTTCCTTATTTTATAATGCATTAGTCTTTTTATATTTTCATATTCAATATTTTGAATTTTTATTTTTGTGTTGTCCTTACTTGTCTGCGTGTACGTGTTGTCTTTGTAGTTGCGGTAGTGAGTCCACAGCAGCTTCTCCACGACGATAACCTGAGATAATATTCTCATCTGCTCATAACCATTACAGCCCCCAACAAACAGCCTGATTTGCCTAACATATTCCAGTCTTTGTCTTCCTACCCCACACACACTTACCGTTCATACTGATTTAACGATGGCTTAATGTGGCCGGCCTATTTAGATTATCCCTTCAGTGTAACGTTTCTCTCCTCGTCAGGACTTTCTGATCTGATTCGCAGCATTCTTCACATTTCAAATGCTTCCATTCCTTTTCTGTTCTGCCGACTGTCCAGATTTCGCTCTCGTACAACGCCAAGCTCCGCACAGACACTTCCCTAGTCTCCACAGTTATATTGGATTTACAACTCTTTTTTTTCCGCCAAAAAAATTTTTCCTTGCTAGTGCCATTTTACTTTTCTACTACCATTAATGGTTATTCTGCTGGCTTAAATCTTTCAAATAACCTACTTCCATCTCAGTACCATTTTACGTACTCCGTTGTTATGTTTGTTTTCTATGTAATCTGTCTATATTTGATTTGTCTTATTTACTCAGTAGAGAATTAATAATTTTATTTACGTGTAAAAAGGTTTTCTTTTCAGATAAATTTATAACTTTTGTTTAAAATAATTTGTTGCGTATGAGAGAAAACTTAAAATGACCCTAAGCATTCATTGTACTAACTTTTCCCATAAATGTATCATTCCGTGAATTACTACTAATAAAGATCTACACTTTAAATGAAATAAATTAGTGAACAGATGCAGGCAAAGCTTACATTTCAGTTGAAACGATGTTTCTTCACTATATTTCGGACTTCCTCAGGTAATGTTACTATAAAAAAGTAAAGATTTTCTATAATTTTTTATAGTATCATTACCTGAGTAAGTCTGAAATTTTGTCACGAAACGTTTCTTGTATATTTATGTTGTAAACTTTACCCGAGGAAGTCTGAGGTATTGTCACGAAACGTTTCATTTTATTATTGTTATTTTAACTTTTTGTTTGATTAAAATTTTGACCAAAATACCTGATTTGTTTATTTATAAATCAATGAAGACAGATTAATGTGGTTAGTTTCTTCTTTTTTTTCTACGTCTTAATATTTTACACAGCCCTAAAAATAAAAATAGTTGAGCATTTTTGGTTGTAGAGGTTTCATGCATTCTACAACATTTTTATACGTCGGACACTTTATCTTATTTTACCTTTTTACGTATGAGAATTATAAATAAAGTAATTAAATTAATCTGACTTATTATTATATATTAAACGCAAAGAATAGCCGTAAGGCAGACAAGGAATAATTAAATTTGTAAAACGATTTCTGAATCACAGTTTTTTAATTAAAATATGACAACGTCCGGACGTCGCAGCAGATACTTAAATTTTTGCGTTTTTTTAATCAAACAACTGAGGACGTCCCGAAAATTGGGGGAAGGAGGAGAAGGGGGGGTGAAACGTTTTCAAATTAAATTATTCCATTTCTGGCTTTTTGTATACGTGAGAATTATTCTTGCACGCTACCTTCAAGGGAGAATGTTCTTAAATCCTGCTTACCTGTAACAGAAAAAAAAAATAAATGAACGTTAATAAATGCAAGAATATAGAAGAATAATTCATTTTAATAATTGATATAAAAGCGAATTTTACATTGAAATATAACAAATATTGCCTAATGAAACAGGATGAACTCCAATGGATTTAATAAAAAATATGTAGTCATAACCATGCAGGTGTTAATCAGATCAGAATACGTAAAATAAATGTTGAATGTTTGAGAAACAAGTATAAGTACAGTAATACGGAATACTGAACAGAAATCAGAGGAAAATAAATCAGCACTCAAACGTTAAAATTAACAAAGAATATTTATAGGGCAAAGTTTCGGATTATTTACTGTATTTTTTTTCTCTTGTCGACAAGTTTCTTTCCGTATGAATCTTCCTTTTTTCGGTTTATTTTTCTTTGAAGCCTGTTTGAATGCGATTTTTTCTTCTTCCTCTACGTGTCTTTTTTTCTTCGCGTTCTTAAATCTCAAGAAATATGTTTGGTGACAATTGTAAAACGTTGTTCTTGTTGTTGTTGTAGTTTTCAGTCCTAAGCATCTTAAGCGTTTTCATTTACGCATAACTACCACATCACACATCCTCCCTAATCTGCTTAGCGTATTCTATTCTTTGCCTTCACCTTCTGTCCTTACCCCACACACTTACATCTAATCCTAATTTTACAACACCCTCATGTCTTAAAACGTGGCCTTTTCTCTTGGTCAACGTCCTCCATATTGTTCGCTATTCCCCTATTCTGTTTATAACTTCCTCGTTTGCGATTTTATCCACCCATTTGACTTTCAGCATTCTCCTATAGAACAACATTTGAAAGGCTTCTATTCTTTTCCTTTCCGCAACTCCTATGGTCCACGTTCCGCACCGATATAACGCCACGCTCCATACGTACGTTTTTAGCAACGATTTCCTAATATTCACACTTATATTACACGTAAGTAAATCCCTCTTTTTCGTGAAAGCCTTCCTTGCCTGTGCTATCCTACTCTAGTTATTACGCTTCCCAAGTAGCAGAATTCCTTAACTTCCTTCAAAATATCACTTCCCAATCTAAACACCCTTTGTTATTCTAGTGTTTTCCAAGCTACACTCCATAAAAAATAAAAACGTTTCAAATTTTAGTATTTTAGGATTAGAAGAGTTATATTGATCGCCAATTGGACCTCCTCCTTCACAGTCCACTTCTGTTTATAAGGTAAGGTTTACGCGCAGACGTGAAATCATGTACGTATTTCACTTTCCAAAGTGCTGAAAAAACTATTTTAAAAAGATGCTCTTGTTTCCTGTCCCCCTTCCCCCCCTTCGTCACCTGTGCTCTCATAAAAAAGAGCAGATGTGTAGGAGAATGTGTGACGACGGAACTTCTCCCTCGGGTTACTAACCCTTCCATCTTTTTTTTGGGTAGTATGGTAAAAGCGAAAACACTGTTCGCCATTGTGTTTTACCCGTGCCAGTGCGTGCGTGTGTGGTTGTTGGTCCCTCTTCTCCCTCCCCCCTCTCTCTTCTCGTCCTACAAAGGCACACAACACATATTATAAAGCTTTACGACCTCAACAACGTCCACAAGGGAGGCGACACGTACTTCCTCATCGTCGCTGACGAAGCCATAAACATTTTTTTCAACATTTCGATACTAGTATAGGGTGGGAAGGGGAAGGAGAACAACACGGGCGCCACACACGGAAGATAGAAAGGTATAGGAGACAGAGAGACAAAGAGACAGAGAGAGAGAAAGAGAGACAGAGAGAGAGAGAGAGAGAGAGAGAGAGAGAGAAGAGGGGAGGAAACTTGCAATATAAAAATAGGGGCTGCGCAAAACATTTCAATAAAAAATTTTGATGACTCGTCAAGTCATTGCAACGAAAATGGAATGAAAGACAAGAAAATGTATTTTACTCCGTGGAAAGCCGATGGATTACTAATCCGTCACAAAAATAAATCAGAGAGAGAGAGAGACACTTTATACATCAATAAAAAATATTTTATATGACGTATAATAAGAAAATAGGTAAAAAAATCCAGAACAAATTTAATTTCAAATAAATATATATAACAACTACGTTTCGTCCCTAACATGTAACAGTTTACAAAAGATGAGGGTCGGGGGAGCGGGCCTTAATAATTAATTTTCCCTGATTACTTTACTTTTGGTCGCTTTTTTTGTGTTTTACTTATAATATTAAGTCAGATAATATAATTATTTTATTTAGAATTAATTTCCATGATGAAAAAAAAAGTATGTGGCGGGAAATTTTTGCGTTATTTTTATTTACGTGTTACCTAGAATCTCGTTTACTATTCCTAATCTGTGTTTTGATACTCGTGTGTAATAAAGCCTGAAGAAGGCATGAAAACAAGCCCGAAACGTTGATGTTAATCACAAATAGTCTTATTAATAATTTGCTTTCGTAAAAAATTTAAAAATATAAGCGACAGCCGATGGAGGAACTAATTAGAAGCGAAGCTTAGGCCCTTCTATATCTTGGTTAAACTTCTCCCAATTTATTATATGTTGTTATTGTGGTATTCAGTCCTAAGACTGGTCTGATGCAACCCTCCATGCTACCCTATATTGCGCAAGCCTTTTCAATGCTTTATAACTAGAACAACTGACATCCTCTCAAATCTGCTTAGCGCATACACTCCTTGGCCTCCCTTTTCTGTTCTTACCCCACTCATTTCCCTCTAATGCTTATTTTACAAGTCTTAAAACGTGGCATATTAATCTATCCCTTCTCTTAGTTAACGTCCTCCATATTGTTCGCTTTCCCCCTATTCTGTTTAAAACTTCCTCGTTTGTGATTCTAACCACCCATCTGATTTTCAGCATTCGCCTATAGCACCACATTTCAAAGGTTTCTGTTCCTTTCCTTTCCACAATTCCTATCGTCCACGTTTCACGCCACGCTCCATACGAACATATTCACACTAATATAACCCGTAAGTAAATTCCTCTTATTCGCCAAAGCCTTCCTTGCCTGTGCTATCCTACTCTTTATGTCTACTATACTTCTACCATCCCTAGTTATTACGCTTCCCAAGTAGCAGAATTCCTTAACTTCAGTCAAAATATCCCTTCCCCTATCAAACAACCATTGTTATTCCACTGTTTCCCATACTACACACTATTCCCAAATATGGTATGTTTAATATGTAATGGTACTAAATTTATTGCCAAATTGTGTGGACAATTTTTTTCCGTGTCTGTGGTAAATATTAACAACGCGGAAACTTCTATTTCGCTGTCAACTTTTGTTGCTAAAAATTAGTGTTGAGAAAAATAAAGTTATTGATAACATTTTGAAGTAAGGTGGCTTTTACTCGTCAGGCAATGGAACACCGCTAATGCTGACCATGATACGCTCACGAGGACAACTAGCAGATTTTTTTTTGATTACGAGTTGGTTATTGACGTGGCAAGAAAAGTGCAATTACTTCAAGGGTCTGGAAACTTTTATGTGGTAATAATAATAATAATAAATGGAAGAGTGTTGGACAAAGTGTTTTACCAAACGAGCCATACCGGATCACTGGAAGTGAAAAAGGAACTTGTGCCAAGAAATGGTGAAGATTCCGTTACAGCAGCGACCTTGAAAAACGCCGTCGTTCCTTGCTCCAAAGTACTTCTTTCACTCAAAGAAATGAAACCTGAGAGGAAGGGTCTGCGGCACGTTGGCGAAGATTAAGAGGAGGGATCTGCGAGTTGGTAGCTTGCGTAAGATTGAGTCCAAGACAGAGCCAGCTGCTATCTTTCTTCTCTCTTTCCACGCTTATCTTGCGATGTTGGGAGCGTTTTATCTGTACACATTCGCTGCCTCCGCAGCACTTGCCCTCGGAAAACACAGCAGGCGATACGGCTACGTCATCATCATCATCACCATTTCACACGCGCCGAGGAGAATATATCAACACCACAGTATGCGAGATCGAGATCCAGGTAACTCAAGGAACTTCCAGAGGTACAATTTCCAACCTCCTAGTGGCTAGCGTCGCTGCCTCACAGTCCATAGGTCCCGAGTTCGAATCCTGGCATGGGCTCGGATGTTTGTGTCGTCATGGTCAAGAAAACCGGGATTAAGACTGTTGGAGGATCGATACGCTGACCACGTGTCACTCCAAATTCGGAATGTGTCATGCAAGATGACAGTCCGCAGTTGCCTCCGTAGGCCCAGGCCCTCAATGGCCTGTAGAGCCATGGAGAAAGAAAGAGGTAGAATCGCAAGATACAATCTGGCAAAAGTGACAGTAATCTCTTGATGAATGTAAGGAAATAGGTGCCATATTTGGCCTCTCTCGATCGTTGATGACGTCAGACCACTGTGCGTGCTGACACTTACCCACATTTATTAACTCAGGTTTGCTCCACTTTTATTCTAAAGTTTTCTCACTCCTCCTCCCCACCACTGTATTTTTCACCGGGGTTTTATCAACACATTGTAGCGGTCAAACCTATCTGCTTACTGTGCGGGACCAAGAGAAAGGAGACAGCATTTGAGCCAGAGGGCAATAAGACCCAGTCTTCACGGCGCGCCTGGGGTGTTTCCCAATTTTGGTGAGATTTGGCAACATCGGGTGGTGTATTTCCATAAATGTTACTGGTGAATGTTCATTCTTGCCACCGTGATGGAGGAGATTTTAAAATGGCATGTAGAGAGATTTTAGAAACAGATGGGCAGATTCGAGAACGGTGAGACCGGATAGATTTGGTGAGAGATTCCGAGAGGGATGGCAAGACAGATTTTGTGAAAGATTTCGAGAGAAATTGCCGGACAGATGATGGGCATTATTGGACACGTAGTCCAACCGGAAATTGTCCTGAACCAGGGACAAATAGCGGAGGCGACTCTGAGGAGGAAATTGCTACGAGGAAGGAGTTGGAATAATCACTAATCCGACACGGTAAGTTACACCTGTAATCCCTTTTTTCTGACTTCCTGTACTGCCAGGTAAAAGTGAATTTTGTATGATTACATTACATTTTGATCTATGAGAAGGCCCATAACATACGACCCTGAGTTAGAGATGTATAGTTGTTAGTTTTAAGAAATATATTTGTATTATATTTTTATTTAAATATATATGTAGTGTAAATTAAGTAAGAACTGCCGGAATAAAGATTGAAAACAGCAACATTGTAAGATTATTGTAAATTTTTTTTGATAAGTAAATATTTATTTTTTATCATAGAAGCTCAATTTCAATGTATTAATATTACATTAAATATAATGTACCCACATATTCATCTCAACATGTAGCAAAATTTGTTGTTATTTTTCAGTAATTAAAGAACGTAGAGTTAATTTAAACGTTCCAACTTGTCAACGTTCTTTTACCACTAAACATTGTTTGGAAATGAATTACTCAAAGCCACCGTGGACCCACGCAACGTATCTTGTGCGTATTGTATTTGATTATTCTTACTGACCGTCTTACGCCAATTCATGTTGCAACGTACAACTCAAAGAGGAAATCGTGCCTCCAGGAAAGAATACTTTGGATTTTGGTGACTTTATGGAAATATTGATCCATTAATAGAGGGAAAACCAAGGTAATGGAGTGTAGTATGGGAAATAGTGGAATAACAAAGGCTGTTACATTGGGAAGGAATATTTTGAAGGAAGTTAAGGATTCTGCTACTTAGAAAAGGTAATAACTAGGGATGAAAGTATAGTAACATAAAGAGTAGGATAGCACAGCAAGGAAGCTTTCGCGAAAAAGAAGAATTAATTACGGTATAATAAGTGTGGATATTAGGAAAACGCTGCTAAAAATGTTCGTATGGAGCTTCGCTTTATACGGGTGCGAAACGTGGACGACAGGAGTTGGGGAAAGGAAAGGAATAGAAGCCTTTGAAATGTGGTGCTATAGGCGAATGCTGAAAATCACGTGAGAATCACAAACGAGGAAATTCTATATAATAGGGGAAAAGCGAATAATATAGAGGAGGGATAGATTAATAGGCCACGTTTTAAGACATGAGGATCTTGTAAAATTAGCATTAGAAGGATAAGAACAGAAGAGGAAGGCCAAGGATGGAATACGTAAATCAGATTAGGGATGATGTGGGATGTGCTAGTTATAAGAAAATTAAAAGGCTTGCGCAAGATAGTTTTCATGGAGACTGCATCAGACCAGTCTTAAGACTGCATACAACAACAAGTTTATTTTTACTTTGTGTCGTTCACCTAAGAAAGTCAAATAGATAACGTTTTTAGGGCGATTACCACGAGGAGACGATATGGATATGACCCGATATTTTGGACGTTATCCGTCGAGAAAACCAAAACGAAACAGACGTTTCCTATTACAGACAATTCTGATTTTTCTAATGGTGTCAACTAGAAAATATATGATGTCCTTACAAACGATTTAAAAAATCCAAAAAAGCTCATTGGCGTTTTTAATTTTGGTGTCTGGTTTGCTTACGTAATGCACCAAAGTTTATTGTCTGAATCGTTGTGAATCCTTTGATATTCAGACATTTATGTAGACATACGAAGTACAAAACATGAATGGCGTACCTAATTTAATTTATCCCAAAAGGATTCCTTGAAAATAGGGGGAAAAAATTAGGTTAATTTTTTTTCTGTTATTTTGGGGGCCCATTTTTGCCGAAGATGATATTTGTGTAACTTCTCGTTCTTGATTTTCTAATCTATGCATGAGGTTTACCCTTAGAAACGAATGTTCAGGATCTGTTCTCTAATAACTGTCGCAATGTTAAATTTCCAAAGTGGCCATTTTTTTAGAAGACGTTGACTCTGAGGAAGGACAGCGAGTACCTCGGCCAGGAATGCGTAGTTTGAAGTGAAACTCTCTGCAGATGTCCCTCACTGTTAAAAGGATCTCATCAAAATCGGAAATGTGTCCCTCAGTGGAGGATGGACCAAACTATTCCCTGCATCATCCCTCCCTCCCTCAGTATTTTATCTCTCGCGCCATGCAGACATTGCAATGGTTGAATTGTCCGCATTTGTGATCCATCACGTTCCGCGAGATGAACATACACATAAACAAACACGCACACAAACTACCAACAATCAGTAATCCTAAAACAGCCAGATTAGCGAATCAGAGCAAACAGGAATCCGTCAATGAGGGGATCGCCACTGCACAGGCGCCATTTCAATATCCTCACTATTCACCCCGTCACATTTAAAGGTCTAGGATTAACAGTAGCTGACGGCGACGGGGGATATTATTTTTTAAATGAACGTCCTTTGCTTTTAATAACAGTCTTTACCCAGAACACACAACTTTCCGTGGTTTTATTCACGATCCGGTCTTTTTTTATTCCCAATACACTGTAGTTCTTTCTCGTTGTGAAATTCAGTCATAAGACTTGTCTGATCCAATCCCACATGTTAACCTATCTTTTGCAAGCCTTTTCATTTCCGCATAATTACCACATCCTCCCTAATCTGCTTAGCGTACTCCGTCCTATTCACCAGTCTGCAGGAGGTCGGCATTTTAAGTTATTTCGATCATCCAATTCACGACCACTCGACAGGTTGTAATAGTCTCTCAATCCTGCCCTTTAACTACTATACACTCTCTCCCACTCTCTATCAATCACATTCCAAAGTCTCTCTCCATTTGTCATTATAATCATCCAGTCCATTGCCATTTACCTATCTCCGACCTCTTAATGCCCGAAAGTCAATTTAATAATTTTTTACCACTCCATTATTTTAATTCCTCTGGTGGCGGGGAGAAAATCCTCTACAATAAAAGTGTTTACCCTTAGAATTTAGGGGGAGCCATTCATCACACTTACCATCGATGTTAGGAGGGAGAATAACACGCCTCGTCATATCCCGGTATCATGGAATCCCAACAAATTTAGAAAATCTCAGACCCAGACCGGCGCCAAACTGTCTAGGTTATATAACCCTGTTTGCAGCCTTCTTCAATTTCTCTCAGGCCGACTGACTTTTTTTCTGTAGCACAAAATTCCCTACTGAATTATGTTTTACTATGTTGTGTTGTTGTTGTTGTGGTATTCAGTCCTAAGACTGGTCTTATGTAACCCTCCATGCTAACCTATCTTACGCAATCCTTTTCATTTCCTCATAACTAGCACAACCCACATCATCGCTATTCTGCTTAACGTATTCCATCCTCGGCCTCCCTCTTATGTTCTTACCTCACACACTTCCCTCTAATGCTTATTTTACAAGACCCTCATGTCTTAAAATGTCGCCTATTAATCTATCCCTTCTCTTAGTTACGGTCCTCCATATTGTTCTCTCTTCCCCTATTCTGTTTAAAACTTCCTCGTTTCTGATTTTACCCACCCATCTGATTTTCAGCATTCGCCTATAGCACCACATTTCAAAGGCTTCTATTCTTTTCCTTTCCCCAACTCCTATCGCCCACGTTTCGCACCCATATAACGCCACGCTCCATATGAACGTTTTTAGCAACGATGTCCTAATATTCACACTTATATTACCCGTAACTAAATTCCTTTTTTCGAGAAAGCCTTCCTTGCCTGTGCTGTCCTACTCTTTATGTCTGCTATACTTCTACCATCCCTAGTTATTACGCTTCCCAAGTAGCGGAATTCCTTAACTTACGTCAAAATATCCCTTCCCAATCTAACACCCTTTGTTTCCATTACCATTACACCACTAATATTTTAACTTAACAAGTGACTGAAAGGCGAATGTCCTAGACTGACACTGAACCATTATTTTCTCATCGCGTGCGTCATAGGAGAGGGAGAGACGGAGAGGGAGAGAGAGAGGAAAGCGAAAGCGCCTCTTTCTTTCGCTACTTCAATTTCGCCGTGGGAGAGAGAAGAAAATAAAGTTTTCCTATTGATGTTTTGATGAAAGTGAGAAGCTACTCCGCGTTGTTTGCTCGTGTAATTAGAGACAACTTCTCTTCTATTCGTTCCGTGTAATTGTCGTGTGAAGCTTGTTCTTTCCTCGCGGACTGTCAACGGATTCCTCACAGCTTGTAAGTGAGCTGGGATTTAAACCACGGCTTTGCTTTCAACGTCTCAGTAAATACTCCCAACTGTTTTCCTTTTACTGCGTTAACTTATAAAATAGCCTAGACTAAACCAATAGGAGAAATTAAAAATCCCTGGATCGGAAATCCCGAGAATAATTTTTTTGCACGCCGTCAGCAGCAGGTTTCAGTAACCAGTTTGACAATTTCAGGATTAATAAGTGCACGACTTTCGGTTGTTTTTATAGAAAATAAATTTCGTGAAGTTCCTAGTGTTAAGGGTTAAACCATGAAACACGTTTTAAACTCTAGTAATTTGCTTAAAATATAAAAATATTTGCATTTCAGGAAGGCTAAAATTAATACATAAATTAATTTAATTAATTAATACATAAAATTAAGTTGCCAAAATAAATACTACAGAAACTTATCTCCAACCTTATAGCTTTAGTCAGACGATTAAAAATAATATTAATAAGTATTAAAACAACTTATAAGTCAGAAAAAAATTAAGATATACTATTTAACAATAGTTCGTAGACGAAGTTTCATTCTTTAATTTGGAATCCTAACTGATTTTAAGGGTGAAAGCAGAAGCGATGAGGGAAATTCTCGTAACCTCCGAAAATCAATTTGCTGACGTTTTTTAATAACGTTTTCCCGTCTTCATTATTATTCCGGTGGCGGGGACATAATCATCTCCAATTAAAAGTATTTATCCTTAGAATTGAGAGGGAGCCATTCACCCCACGTACCACCCCTGTTTGGGGGGAAAATACCAGGCAGCTGTCACGGAGTCCCAACGACTTCAGCAAATCCCAGACCCAGGCCGGTGCCAAACTGTCAATTCCCTCTTGAGCTATGTCCTACAGTTACGATACTAATATTTTAACATAATATAAATTAAGAAGAAAATTTGAAGTCACTGAAAGGTAAATGATCCAGGCTGACATTGAACCATTATTTTCACATCACAGTGGAGTAGCGAGAAGTTCTGCGGGATCCTTATTTTCCGTATTTATAACCAAAAGGCTCTAAAATTTACAGAAATTCAAAAATCCGACTTTGTCCCTTATCAAACACTTTTATAAATAACGTATCAAAGAAATTGCCAACTTTTACAGTTGCCTGTACCTTCTAGACTCTTTGGGTCTCCGTTGTCTTAAGTAATAAATCTATAATCTTTTCCGTAATATATAAAAAAATAGGTTGAAAGTGCAACGTTTTGACTGAAGAGGTTCCAAACGGATCCTGAATTCACTGAATCCCCTGAAAATCGTACCAAATCTTCCCCATGTGAATGAAATGTGTCACAAGTAAGGACGATTTTATATAAAAAAAAATATTTAAGTTGGCAATACCTTCTGGAGATGAATACATTTTAACAATAATTATTCCTCATCATATTTTCATCGGATAAAGAATATATGTACACAAGTTGGTAACCAGAATGGCGGCCAACAAGATCCTATCACGAGTGGGGGAAGGAATCCAACTTTTACACACTGTGAGAAGAGAAAAGGAAAACTGGAGCACTTATTAAAAGGGAGGAGATATTAATTTCGACGTTCTCACAATTAACAGCTTGTTAGCTCGGGCAGGTAACGATGGAAACGCCGATTTAATTGTTTATCTCAAAAATTAATCAGTTGCGTCATTTCATTAGTTAAAATACTATTGAAACAATTATATTTATTCAAGAGAATTTACTAACCTCGTTTCGAAACACTTTTCTACCTTCATCAGCTCCTGACTCTTTGTTCATAAACTAGCAAACTTAACAAAGACAAACACGATTTTACTTAAATACAATATTTATGTCAAATACATCACTCTAATAACGTAATGAAGAAACCAACTGAAACAATCATTTTATTTTTTATCCTTCAAAATATGCCAAAAATAGTTGGATTTAAAAAAATATATATTTAACGAAGACTATTAGCAACGTAAACTTTCTTCACAATGTTGCAGTTGGATGATATTATTTATATATTATACAGTGAATGATAATTTCTTTACGTTACTTGCTCTCATATTATAAACTGAGTGTCCGGCGTTGCCCGCGGGGACGAATTTAAGCGTCGCAAACATTTAAAAAGCCAGCGAACAATTCGCTGTATAAAAAAAATTAAAAACAACGAAATTCACCAACTCTTAAATACGAAAATAATAATTATCTTAAATTCGTTGAAATTTACTCTTGTCTTGCATAAGGAATTAAATTTAAAAAAAGAGTCTAATTTCAGAAATGCTACATAATAAACTCAATAAATTGTTAATATAAATCAAGACACTTCTGAATTATATTCAATATATGATGGATTGTTAAGTAGTCTTTTTTGGGGGGGTTAGTCATTGTTTTTTTGTTCTATCTCCGTTCATATTATTTCAGTCTGTCTCAAGTTATTGATAAGGACCACAAGAATTGGTCGAAACGTATTGTTCAAAATATCTTGATGTAATTATCTGTTACACAGGTCTTCAGTTTTTATTTTATTTTGTACTTTTTTTACGTCAGATTTTGTAATAGCCACCAAATTTATTTGTTTTTAAAATCATAATAAAACGATAACTCGTGAAGTTCGTATTGCAGAATATAATTGCCATAAAGCCGTGATTCTCCTGAAAGTACGTCACTTTAATTAAATCAAACGAAAATATACAATTGTTCGTATTAAAAAATCGTTTCTTATTTTTTATCATCTTTCTACGAGCTTGTATTGTAAGATGTAGTTGACAAAATGTGAGCGTAGTAGAATGTAAACAAACATCCACCATATTGGATTTATTAAATATGGAGGATTCTTATCTTGGACGCAACTGTATTATATATACTGTATCATTTATTGTACAAACTGTTAATCGTTACGATAAAAGTTTTTTATATTAATAGAAAAATGGACGCCTACTTGTTGTAGTTGTTTACTTTCCCTTGCCTCTTCGCCTCCTTGTTTCCACTTTTTACCGTTAGCCTTTTATTTTCTATTTGTTAGCCTTTTATTTTCTATTCTATCTATTATATTTTCTTCGATGCTCATTTTATCTTTTATATTTATAATAGAAAAGTGCTCTAATCAGCTTCTTCTCATTGCATCCGTTTCGACTACTTGTAATCTGTATTCGTTTCTCTTATTTATTTCCTTCGTTTCTGAGTTACGCCTTCTATGATGAATCTATATATTCTTACGTTGAATTCCCTACCTCCACCAAAAACCATTGAGTTTATGGGTCGTATTCCCTCCTTGAAGTATTCTACTTTTTACTTGTTTTTTTCCCCCAGAATTCGTGTTTCCTTTTTACTGAAAAGTGATCCTAAGTATTTAAATTCATTGCATGTTTTTTTTACGTAGCAAAAACAGTTATTATTATTATATAATAATAATTAAGATGGAAAGATTACCTCAGATAAAAATAAAAATATGGCTTCTAAATACCAGTTCCCACTGAAGGAAAGTACAGTACACATATATGTAAAAAATTACATGGGTATTCTTTCTGAGAAAAAATAATAGATAAATATGGAGTGGTAACACAGTAATAAAAATTGAGATCCTGATTTACTAGCTTCTTATCCTTCTTGTGTTGAGATTTGTAAATCTCTTTGATTAATTCTTCTTAGTCCACAACTGTACATTCACAAGCATCTCGATTAGTTTTCGTAGCTATCAAAGTAGTGAAAATAACAATTTTAAATAGTCTCCGCACACGATTAATACACAAATAGGTGACCTTTTTAATTAGAAAAGAAATGGATCAGGAAAAAAATAGTAAATATTTTTAGAGGGATTCAAACAGAAAAAAATACATAAGGAGTATTAATAACACGGGTTACGGTTGAAATAGTAAATAGATTAGAAAGTAGAAGTGCGAAACAGCAGTTGCTACAGAACCGACAGTGAATGTGCAACCTTGTGTGTGTTTCTCTTTTTCGCTCCTCTGTATATCACAGAGCATAAATTATGCTCGCCTCTTAAAGGTGGTAATAGGGAAGAGGAGGAGGAGAAAGGGAGAGAGGAGCGGAGTACTTTGCACATAACGGAAACGTCAGGTAACTCCTCTTCCCCCGTCCCCCAACCATCTTTCGGAGAAGCCTAATCACCATCGCAGTAATTACACTCCATGACAAACTCAACTATCCAAAAAAAAAGTACCAAAGGAAAGAAGAGGGAGGGAGAAATAAAAACTTGACAGGAAACGGAAATGCTGGAGCGGATAAAAGTCAGTTTAATTAAAAATCGTTTAAGTTGGTCACAAAGCAGAGAAAGAGAGAGACACACAGAGATTTTATGTTCTTGTTAAGTTGTGCACTTTTTATAGATGATTTATGAATAGTCATGTTTTCCCCCTTTCTATTTTCAATGCACTCACCGAATGAGTCACGCGGAGAAGAGACGAATCACACGCGGTTTTACATAACATAAATTAATATATTTTCATTATCGTCCATTCCCAAATGTAGCCCTTGAACGATAACATACAGTTCTATTTTTTAAAAAAAAGTCAACGACGTTTCGGTACCCATTTGAGCCATCTTCAGGTCGCTCTACAATAGAAATATAGGCGGTACATGTTAATAACAATTAGTTGTGCAAATAGAAGAACGCTTACAAGAACTCGATTTGTTCAACAACATTTTCTCATCTGAAGAAATCACCTCAGGGAAGTTGAAAGGCAACGACGTTTCGATACCCATTTGAGCCATATTCAGGTCGTTCTCCAATAGAAAGATAGGCGGTACATGTTAATAACAAATAGTTTTACAAATAGGAGGATGTTTACGATTTGTTCAACAACATTTTCTCATCTGAAGAAATTACCTGAGGGAAGTTGAAAATACGGTGCTGAAACGTCACGCCTAGTTGAATACAGTCGTAAAATTATGTTATTTCATTACTACAGAAAACAGACGTTAATTGACTTACTGTAATTAATAATAATAACTCAAAGAGGAAATCGTGCCTCCAGGAAAGAATTCTTTGGATTTTGGTGCCCTTATGGAAATATTGATCCATTAATAGAGAGAAAACCAAGGTAATGGAGTGTAGTATGGGAAATAGTGGAATAACAAAGGGTGTAACATTGGGAAGGGATATTTTGAAGGAAGTTAAGGAATTCTGCTACTTGGGAAGCGTAATACCTAGGGATGGTAGAAGTATAGTAGACATAAAGAGTAGGATAGCACAGACAAGGAAGGCTTTCGCGAAAAAGAAGAATTTAATTACGGTGATAATAAGTGTGAATATTAGGAAGTCGTTGCTAAAAATGTTCGTATGGAGCTTCGCTTTATGTGGGTGCGAATCGTGGACGACAGGAGTTGGGGAAAGGAAAGGAATAGAAGCCTTTGAAATGTGGTGATATAGGCGAATGCTGAATATCACATTGGGTGGATAGAATCACAAACGAGGAAATTCTTAATAGAATAGGGGAAAAGCGAATAATATAGAGGAGGGATAGATTAATAGGCCACGTTTTAAGACATGAGGATCTTGTAAAATTAGCATTAGAGGGAAGTGTGAAGGGTAAGAACAGAAGAGGGGGGGAAAGTTTGGGAATACGCTAATCAGATTAGGAAGAATGTGGTTTCCTGCTAATTATGTGGAAATGAAAAGCT
>CM067376.1:21823226-21973064 GCA_034510155.1 Eucriotettix oculatus
GCGCAAGATACGTTAGAATGGAGGGTTGCATTAGGCCAGTTTTAGTGCTGAATACAACAACAACATTTGAAATTATTTCTTGTTTAAGGTAGTGGAAATGCTTCAATTGAAGTCAAGTAAAGTATATAGTTAAATTTTAGAAGGGAAAATGTCAACCGGACATCTTGTTTGTGTACAGTGTTTTAAATTTATTCTCCTTTAACCTCTGCTACCGCGAGAGTAAAATAAATAAATAAATATATTCATCTGAGTCGACGTCGAATTGTCTGAAAAGTTTGAAATTTTCCCTTGAGGGATTTTTTTAATAATAGTTGAGCAATACGTCTTGACCGCCCCTAGAACAGAGAAGTTTCGGGAGGTTTTTAATTAGGGTTGTCTGAAAAGGGGCAGTCGTCAGCTGGATGATCTGTATGGACGCCGCCGAGTTAAAGGGCGATGAAGTTTGAGAAACGCCCCCTTGAAGCAGCGGGAAACAGGTTCTGCTTCCACCTGCTCTGCTCTCAGTCCCTCTCTCTTTTTTTTTCTTTCCTTGTTTTCACGCTCAACCTTTTGGCCTCCTCCCTCCTCCCAATCGGAATTCCGAGCTCGTCTCTAATCCACGACACACACACACGCACGCACACTATAAAGTACTGACAGAGCGGAGCGAAGCAGATCTGAGGAGGATATCGAAGGCTTCAGGGAATCTTAAGGTACGCCCTCGAGGCCTCTTCCAAAGTCCTCACCTCTCAGCACTCGCTACTCATGTCCCCGTCTCACTACACTACACTTCCCAGGAAACAATCAGCAAAGTTGTGTTGGTGTCGCTTTACTCCCAACAGCTCAAAGTCGCGCCTAAGCTACTCCACTCAATTCATTACCACAGATTAACACACGTTGCCAGTTTAACCCTCCATACCACAAAACTATTTATTTTACCAAAAATCGGAGAAATAATTTATTATTTCACTGCATAACTTATATATGCATGTATTATGACGGATTTTAAAGAGCACTGGAATAAAATATAGAGAAAGGAGCCTAGTGCATAAACTCTACAGAAAACAGGCAGCAGTAATTAGAATAGAAGATCAAGAAAAGAAAGCCGTAGTCAAGATAGGAGCCTTTCGCCCGTGCTTTACACACAGAACAAGCGATGAAGAAGGTTAAAATGGAATATGGAAAACGAAACATACTACAAGGAGAAGAAATAAAAAACTTACGATTTTCCGACGATATTGTAGTATTATGTGAAATCAGAAGAAGACTTGGAAACCATAATAAATGGCATGAACGGAGTCCTGGAGAAAGTATAATATGAGGATTAATAGAGGGAAAACCAATGTGATGCAGTGTAGTTTGGGAAACAGTGGAACAACAAAGTGATATTTTGAACAACTTAAGGAATTCTGCTACTTGGAAATCGTAATAACTAGGGATGATAGAAGTATAGTAGACATAAACAGTAGGACAGCACAGGCAAGGAAGACTTTCGTGAAAAAGAGGAATTTACTTACGGGTAATATAAGTGTGAATATTAATAAATCATTGCTAAAAATGTTCGTATGGAACGTGGCGTTACAAGGGTGCGAAACGTGGACGATAGGAGTTGCGGAAAGGAGAAGAATAGAAGCCTTTGAAATGTGGTGCTATATGCGAATTCTGAATACCAGACGGAAGGATAGAGTAACTAACGTGGAACGTCTAAAGAGAATAGGGGGAAGTTGTAAACAGAATAGGGGAAGCGCCAACAATATGGAGGACGTTGACCAAGAGAAGGGATAGATTAATAGGTCACGTTTAAAGGCACGAGGGTCTTGTAAATTAGCATTAGAGGGAAGTGTGTGGGATAAGAACAGAAGATGGTGGCCAAGGATGAAATACGGTAAGCAGATTAGGATTTAGGATGTGCTGGTTCTGAGGAAAGGAAAAGGCTTGCGCAAGATAGGTTAGCACGGAGGGTTGCATCAGAACAGTCTCAGGACTGAGTACAACAACAAAAATACATGTATTAGGCGTCCAAAGGAGAATAGCCGCAAGTCTAAAACAATTATTTTGATAAATCAAGGAATAAAAATTTGAGGTTCTATATTTACATAAATCCCTTATGTCTTTGAAAATGGTTTTATCCTTACCAACAAACACGAATTGGTCTTTATAAATTACTTTTAATACATTTATCCGTGAAATATTTTCAAAAGTTGAAAATGTTTACGAACTGCCTTTCTACTATTATAGTTCGAATTAGTTATTTTGAAAATTTTTTAGTTTTGTTTTGGAAGTGAGAGCAAAAAATGTAGGTGGTCCACATATCGACCGCCATCCGTTTCATAATTGGTTTGGAATACTGTAAATGAGGTCTCTTTAAAAGATCACCTTCTCATTAATTGAAGCAGTAAATAAATTTAAAAAAGTCGACGTGTTAGTAAAGATTTTAATAAATTGAAAACAGGACTATGGCGTTTCGTTCCGTTCCCTTTAACCTTCATCAGGTGGGTGTACAAGTATATAACGAATTTGTTGCAATTGATTTGTAAAAATAGACGTTGAATGAATTTTTTCTATAAAGAACATTTAAAAAATGGGGATATCATTCAAATATTTGCTTTAAATTAATTAAAATTTTTGCAGAGATATTCTTTGTGCTATTTCATTAATTTGTCTCTGACTTGTTGTCTGGTTAATTTATGTAGTTAGTCTAATAGTTTTATATGATTGTTTAATTTTTTAATTTTTCAGAATTAACTACATTTTGCAGAGATATTTCTTGTGCTATTTTTTTATTTAATTGGTTTTGACTTCTTGGCTGGAATATTTACCCAGTTATATATATATATATATTTGTGAAATTTTCATTAATTTCCATAATCATTTCAAATATTCCACAGATATTCCTTGTGGTATTATTTATTATTAAATTGTTTTCGACTTCTCTGATGGTTTATTTATTTAGGAAGTCAAGGACATACATTTAAAGAAATTTTAATTAATGAATTTAATTAAAATAAAATCAATCTTACACAAGGTTGCAGCTGTAATTAAAGAATAAATTGTATATTGAAATTAAAATTGGAATGTGACAATGAATATAAAAATATTTTTACAACTTCTTCTTGAATTTATTTTCTGAGGATTCAAAGCTGCTAATGATTCATTAACATCAGAGACCTCTGTTCTATAGCATTCCTCTTGAAAAGAATATAATCTTTCTACATCCTTCTAAATCACTAGTACGTACTTAAAATTTCTATCACTTCTAATGCTTACTCTAGTTTTTTTTTAAGTTTATAAAACGTGTCATTTCAATCGTTTCTATTTTTGACGCGGTGATATTTATATTTTCACGTGTCTTGAAGGGAAACTTTCCATTGAAGCATTTTTGATTAGCTGTTTTATAGAAACGTTTCCATCACGTTTTGGAAATTAATCTTCGTAACGGGAGATTTCTTTTTTTTTAATAAAAGCCACCAAAAAGTTTTCCGCGATAATTTATCGTGTGGCTTTTGCAAATTTAATGAGAATGAAATTAAGGTGGATGGTGTAGCGAGAGAAACAGTATGATACAGCGGGTCATTGAGAGTCAAACTGAGAAATATATAGGAAAGAAGGTTACCACGAGGGAAAATATACAACGGTTTCCCTCTCTTCAAGGCAGATGAATTTCTCTCTCTCTCTCTCTCTCATACGGAGAGACGGATTAGGCATTACTCGGAACCTTGAGACGTTCACAGCATTAACCACAGGCATTATAAATTGAGCACTTTTGCTCCGTTTGGCCCTTGGCCAGATTTTGAATCAGCTACATCGATAAATGGAAAAGGGGAAAAAAGGGGGGGGGGAACAGATTCAAATACATCAGCGAAATTTCTTCCATAATTTCGCTGCAACGCGTTGGGCGGATTCGTGAATAAAACAAAAAAAAGCTACGTTTACCTATGCATTTATGTTTGCTCGCGTTTCTCTTCCCCTTTCTTCCGCCCTGTTAATTTTCTGGGATCTCTTAACGCTTCTGTAGGGAAAATTTTCCACAAGGTTTCGTTAAACACCCTCCCACAAGCTTCCTCCACATCTCATCTCATCTGCCGTTCATGTTCTTTTCTTTTTCTGACGTATAAAGGGAATTTACATTAGTTAAGGCTTCCTCCGAAAGTTTTCGTGCTTCAAACCGACGTTTCGCTACATGTGTGTGCGTCTCTCTATTTCACAGGTTAATATACATTAAAGCTACAAATAATCTTCTTATACTTAGGATTGCTACATAACTTAATGTCAATACGAAAAACCTTTTTCGTAATCTTACATTAGAGATTGCATCGCAATTATCACATACACACAAACACACGTGAAATGTTAATTATAAATGAAAACTATAAAATGGCATGAACGTGGTCCTTGAGAAAGAGTTCAATATGAGGATTAATAGATTGAAGAACAAGCATGTTTTATAAATACAAATACCAATATATTGTTATATCAAGAAACTATTAAGACAAGGATGCAGACTGTCGCCCGTGCCCTTAACTTCTATATAGAACAGCCGATGAAGAATGTTATAAATGAATATGAACAGGTAATGAAATGCAAGTAGAAAAAATATAAAACCCTATACTTTACCGATTATATTGTAGTATTAGACTTAGAAACCATAATAAGTGGACGAACCAGGTCCTGGAGAAAGAGTTCAATATGAGGATTAATAGAGGGAAGACCAATGTAATGGAGTGTAGTAAGGGGAACACTGGAATAACAAGGGGCGTTAGATGAGGGGAAGGGATATTTTTGAAAGACGTTACTTGGGCAACGTAATAACTAGAAATGGTAGAAGTATAGTAGACATAAAGAATAGGATAGCAAAGGCAAGGAAGCCTTTCGCTAAAAAGAGTAATATAAGTGTGAATATTAGGAAATGGGTGCTAAAAATATTCGTATGGAGTGTGGCGTTATATGGGTGCGAAACGTGGACGACAGGAGTTGCGGAAAGGAAAATAATAGAAGCCTTTGAAATGTGGTGCTATAGGAGAATGTTGAAAATCAGATGGGTGGATAGAATCACAAACGAGGGAGTTCTATACAGATTAGGGGATGAGCGAACAATATGGAGGACGTAGACCAATAGGCCATATTTAAAGCCACGAGGGTCTTGTAAAATTAGCATTAGGGGGAAGTGTATGGGGGTGAGAACAGAAGAGGGTGGAGGAAGAAATATGCTAAGCATATTATGGAATATGTGGGTTGTGTTAGTTATTTGGAATGAAAAGGCTTGCGCAATATAGGTTAGCATAAAACCTGTCTGAGGATTGAATACCACAACAACAATATAAAATAATTTGAAGAAAAATTTCGAGCTATATTATGCTAAGCATTAAATAATTACTAATAATTAATTAATTAATCGAACTTATTATAATTATAAATAAAATTCAATGAAACTTAATTCCCTAAATGTTGTAATAAATTCCAATAAAAGAACTAAAGACATCTCTAAAGTTGAGGGACAAAACGTCTTATTTTAACTTAAAACTCTTGTTAGAGAATTGTAACAGCCGGAGATGTCATTAGTTTTATTTCAAAGTTACAAAATACGACGTTTCGTCTCCTCTTCTGAGATTTCCTCAGGTATAAAATTTAGCGGTTCAATAAAACCACTGATAACGAAGGTTGTTACAATTCTGTTAATTATACAGTTGTCAGACAATTACATTAATTTAAAATTCTTCCATTAACTTTATTTTATTTACATTTACTATCTACTTTTTCCTGGTATTCCTTTTTTACCTTTCAATTTTTTTTTCTTCTCCACAGAACGATTATACTGTACTAAAGAAAAATTTCATGATTATGGAAACACGACCACGCTTCGTCTTTCTTTTCTTATTTCGTTCGTTCTAGTTATTTCTCCTTTGAGGCGAACTTAATCGAATAATCAAGACATTAAACATTTTCCGGTTTCCCGAAAGGCCGGTTCCTTTTCGGCGTGGGATCCGATATCGGTGGCAGCCTGGCTTCTTTTATGGTAATTTAATACGGGGAACCTCCATTCGCCTCCTCCTCCCCCTTTTTTTTATTCCATCGCCGTTCACTGCTCCTGTATATACGGCGATAGGATTCTTAAGGGGTTGCGAGGGAGGAAGGGAGGGTGGAGGGGGTAGTTATAGTGACGTACGGGATGCCGTTATAGTCCGACCTCCGTTACCGTACCTTTCCAATCTGAAAAAGGAAGCGATATAACAAATCTTCCAACGACTGCCGCGACATCTTCCGTTCTTGAACGGACGTTTAGTGCTGAAAAAGTGGGCAATGTATAAATAAGAAGAGAATGTTGCATGGTAAACTATTGTAATTTCCAGATCACTGTAATATATTAAAATTAGTCTTAAAGGCTGTGAATTGTTTTATTTGTGACGGTCAACGCCGAGGTCTCGTAGTTGATCTGTGGAACGTCCCAATCCCCTTTCTGGACAATAGCGGAAGACCCTTTTACGGCAATGTTCGTCATTAAAGAAACTTTTACTTCTGTCACGGTGGAAACTACGCGTAGCTAATGGGAAACAGCTACTGCGTAACGAACGTAAAACATGTACGAAGACATTTGCTCACATCCAGTAGCTAAAATTTTCCTATTGGTGTAATTATGTAAATTCCAACCTATCGATGGCACTTAAAATTGAAATCTTATTAACTATTAGAAAAAGAAGGATGAGAATTCGGAGCCATACGAGGCGAAATGCATAGAAGTTTGGTGTACTTGAAAAACCACTTGTGAGAGCCGAATTTCGCTCTTTAATTCTGAGTCGCGATCGAAGACAAGTTAAAATTTTGGTAGATGTCTCGACTATTACGGTCCAAGGCGTGACCAGTTCAGCCAGATCATCCCGACGACGTAGAGTCAACCAGAAACAGTCCGTCACAGCGTCACCGAATAAAATAGCTGTAGTCTTCTGTTGGTATCGTTGGCGTAAAGTGCCAAAAGCTTACATTGCCAGTCCTATTTGATACAGAAACTTCGGTTCATTTTGTTCACCCCAAACGAGTTTAAATGTAAATTTATTATTGCCCTACCGTTTTCAATGTAAAATTAACTTAATTTATTACTTAATTTTTATTCTTGTCACCTTGATTTTGAGTCAATGCCTGTCATTATTATTTATCTTTTCCGTCAAATTATAATTCTCCAATAATTTAATAAAATAACTTTGATTACAATTGACTTCCACCACCCTAGGGCATAACTTAATTAATGATAAGTAATTAAACCTTTTATTATTACTCTAATCACCTAAGAAATTATCCTAAAATGAACAGAGTTTGTTAAGAGCCCTACCCTGGTTCGATTCCAGAATCTGGCCGACATTTTTAAATTCTCATTTGTTTAAAATTTAATTTCGCGGCCTCTGGCTGAGCTTCAATGAAGAAGCAATTCTTCTCTGTTTAAATAGAAAATACTTTTACAAGTGCTTATTTTACACCCGTTCAGCCGAAAAGGAATCTTATTTTCTATTTTTATAATTTTTTAGTTTCAATGTAAGTGAGGCTAAGGTGGCCTTTACTAATTTATTTCACTGAAGGTAGGTAAACTTACTTAATCATTTTGGCCTTAGCCACAATTACTGTTTCCTCACTCTCTTACTTAATCTCTGATTAAACTTAGTCTTCCTCACAGCTTGGACAAAAAAAAATACGCGGAGGGTTTCTATTCGAGAAACCTTTGAAACTGTAGTAGATAAAAGGAACGTTGAGACGTCCAGCTCTTAAATTTACTTGTGAAGATTGCAACTCCGTAGTTTGTAAACGTTGCCAGTATGAAAGTGTGACGCAGCCGCGCCGCACAGTGGAGAAGAACTGTAACGATCGTCGGACTCTTCTAACCCTCTCGTGTCAACCCCACTGCTTTCTCAAGTTGTTTTTCCCTCTCTTTGGCGGTCCGTCTATATCTCTTTCCCGCTTTCGCTGCCCCCCACCCTCCACCCCCAGCCACCGGACTAAAATCTTTATTGACCTAGGTTCTTAGCTCAGAGAGAGAGAGAAAGCTGCTGATATTTCTCACATCCAAACTGAGGGGGGTGAAGGAGAGGACTACGTAGGGCGTAATTTGTTTCGATCCTGTTTTATTCAGTGTAATAGCAGAAGATGTGTACAATACACAAAACGTTTCAAATGTAATTTTAGAATCGACAGCGATGGCTATTGTAACAGGAAACGCGCGCGGCGTTGTCAGATGCATCTGACACAGCTTATTTATGATTGACATTCGAAAGGATAGGGGGGCTTTTGGTAATCAGTCAGGTAGCAGGGAGGTGGGAACATCCCCCAACACAATGTAATGCGACACTGGTCCTGTTCAGCACGATCGTCATGTTACACATTACAAAGGCCAAACGTGTGCAGGGGAGGCAAAATTGCCTGATGATTTGGTCCGCTGTCCTACGCCTACGGGAGCTCCTGATCGACTCCCTTAAGTCTCAACGGTCCCAGGGGACGAGTTTCTACCGCGCCCTGCGCCCCTTTTTTTATTTTAAAAACTTTTATCGTACAGATTATCAGTTAGGACGATAACGATACAGTATATACAATATTAAAAAGGTATATAATTAACATGATAACGTGAAGATAGGTTAATTCATTTAATTAACCTACTTTAGGAGAATTGGTTATGTTTATTTATTTTTGCGAGTACCTGAGGGGCATACTGGGTGAGGATTGACAGGTAGAGAACTGATTTATGGAGGATTAATGAGGATGTGGTCTGCGGACATGATGGTAGAGTGGGTTAGGGTGTGCCTGAATGATCAGGGGGAAGGATGAGGTCAATCGGAAGTTTTCTTTTGAGGCTAGGGGAGCGTGGAGTATGTGGAGGAGGATTGTCATGGATCGTGGGGTTTGGGTGGTTGAGTGCGCTTTTGATTAGGTTTGTTATGGATTTGGAGATTACTGAGTTAACATTGGGAATTTTGATGTTTTTATGGATGACGGAATTTCTTAGGTACCAGGGAGAGTTTGTGATGGTGCGTAGTATTGTGTTTTGTTTGGTTTGAATTTTGGTTGAATGGGTTTTGGCTGTTGTTCCCCATATGGAGGAGGCATAGGACCAGGTGGGTTGTATTATGGAGAGGTATATGAGGCGTTTTGTGCTGATGGAGACAGGGGATTTTCTGTTTAGGAGGGGATATAGAGTTCTGAATTTTTGGTTTATTTTGGAGAGGAGAAAATTAATGTGAGGTTTCCAGGATAGTTTTGAGTCAAACATGATTCCGAGGTACGTGGGTGGTTTCCGTTTTTGTAGGGATTAATGAATTGTTTAGATAGAGATGAATTTGGGGAGGAGGGTTTTTTGTTAGAGTGAATGGGATGGTTATCGATTTGGTGGGGTTGATACTGATTCGCCATTGTTTGGACCATTGCTCTAGGTTGTTGCTGAGTGCTGATTGGAGTGGTTGGAAATCGGAGGTGAGGGAGGAGGTTTAATAGGAGATGGCTATGTCGTCTGCTAGTGTTAGGATGTTGTGGGATATAATGGGAGAAGATGTTGTATAGGAAGGGGGCAATGACACTTTCCGCCGCGATTGGGTGAGGTTGTGAGAGGTGGTTATTTATTTTGACAGAGAAGGTTCTGTTTGAAAGGTAGTTTTGGAGTATTTTGTAGTGGGTGTCATTAAGGATGTCTTTAATTTTAGATAGTAGGGAAGGATGGTGGATTTTATCAAACGCTTTTTCGATGTCGATAAAGGTGGTGATGAGGGATTTGCGATGTTCGAAACGCCCTGCCCCCTTACGGATCCGGTAGTTGGAACCTTCGTAACCAAAACAACACCGTGTGACGTCACAAGTGATCCTTTTTTAATGCATTTGTAAATGTACGCCGAAATGAAGGAAAATACTCTGCTAACTAACCTAAACGGCGAAATAGTTAGAAATTATGTGAAGGTGCAAAAATGGCCAGCCAGGAAAACATACACACATTTTTAAGTTAACTTAAAACAGTTAACGGTTCTAATGTAGACCTTCCGCTAGCAGCAAGTCCGCAAGGAAAAACGACACGGGTTCAAGCAAAGCTAGTAATCAATATGGACGGGAAATTAGAGGGCGATAGAGATCAATGAACTCTTAACCTGTTGAGATGGTCTCAGGATGAAGCTACCATTTCAGAATATATTATTGATTTTTTGACGTATTCACAAGTCTTTTGTGCTTTTAACGTGTTGAAGGCATCTAATAAGCATTATATTAGTACCTAGGTGCCCGGCGTTAGTCCTGTACTGTACTTCAATCAACATTTATCGCTTTATTAATTATTAAACCATCAGCGACAGGGTCACAGTTTTTGGGAATTTACCACATCATGCCCCCCTAATTCTTGAGATATGAACCACCCTGGATGTCCAGTATCCTAATCCAGTCAAGAATCCTCCTGGCACCTCAAACAAACGCATTAACGTACCAATAAAAGTCTGATTTTTTTTTCACCATGAGGAAAGCTACTATCAGTCTCACCAGCCGCGAAAAATATCTGCAGTTTATGTACGTTTTAAATTTTCACATTCTCCACCCCCTCTTTCGGGGGTAGTACTGTAGTATTTACCTCTACAGACCTTGCTTTTATTTTGGTTAGCAAGGAACAGGTGTACAAAATTTTGTCTAAATTGCTCCAACACGTTGAAATTTGTATGTGTCGCATGAAGACCCCAAAAAGAGATTTAGGTTTCAACGGCGAACTGTTAGTCCTCAAAATGGTAAAAAAACTGGATTTTTCTGCCAGTTTAATTTATTACGCCATTGAATAAAATGCAATAGCATAAATCATTAATAGAACCATCATTAAAACACTCTAGCTGAAATTGAGCTACGTCAGAAACAGACAACAGTGTTATCCTTAGGACTAATTAATAGAATGAATATGGCCTAACCAGGCCGAAACCTACTGACGTATTAAATGAAACACACTGACAATTTTTTTAACATCTTAAACAATGAAACTTATATAAGTAATTTATAAAAGCCCAATTAATTTGAATTGTTTTCCCGAAACTAAACCGAAACACGCAATTATAAGATTAAGATATTTTAATCATCTCCTCCGTTTGATTAGCGTGAGATGATTGGATATAGATACATCCATTTATCTACCAAAAATAAAATTGAGTGTGTGCAGCCTTGGTGACTTTAAGTTTGATACTAAATAAAGCACGGTCAAATAAGTCATCAAATAAATTTAATTAATAATCTATATTCTGAAGAAGTCCACAAAGTTGGATGAGACGCTGTATTTGAGTACTAATTTATTTGACCATATTCTTATTTATTTATAACACCGTTTTAATTGTTTTTAGCTCGATCGTCACGCCCAATAGACGACTTTTAGTTACAAAGAAACTCCGTGTAAGGCGCCATAGTCGTTATCGGCTGCGAAGTTCGCGAAAATCAATTTTAAAAGAATATAAAAAATGGTAGTGAAATTTGAGCAGTCTTATTGCTTAACGGCCCCTTTTAACCTTAACGTGGAATTTTTGTTGATTGTATTTGCGTAAAATAAGAAGAAGTGGGTTTTTTGGTGCTTAATCGCTGAAAGCAGAGAGTGCGAGGGGGAATATCTTTGGCGGAGAGGCATGAATCTGCGATGTAAAGGAATTATATTTATATTATGGTAATAAATGCTTTACTAAATGTAACGTCAATAGTAATTTAAATTCTATTTAAATATATATATAATATAATTTACTGCGGATTTAGATCATAATTGTTATGCCAGAATACTGCTATATTTATAGGGATCCGTTCCGAAAATATCAGGTCGAGCCACTGGAAAGGGTACAGAGGGGGGCCCAAAAATTTGTTAAATGGTGTCCTGGTCACGGAAATGAGAAGGTTCATCAATTAGGTAGGGATGTGTTAGAAAAACGACGACAGAATTTACGTCTCGGGGCTCTTTCTTAAGCATACGGAGGCCAAGAATCTTGGGAGGACGGATATTGCGTCAAAGTTTTTAGAAGTAAATTACTACAGTAGAGGGGATCATATTTGTAAAATTGGGCAGAGCAGCTTTAAAGCTGATCCTGGAAAATATTCATTTCTAAATCGGACTATCAGGGATTGTAACAATTTACCTGCAGAGGTTTTTGAAACATTTCCTCCCAATAGCAACGTTGTTCAGGGAAGAATTAGGAAGTGTAAGTGAACATTGAGTGCAAGCGTAGTGCGACGAAAAAACATCTAAAAAATGGGTACATAATATCTTTTTTCTTTAAGATGTAATTTATGTTTTTTATATTATTATTTGTAACTATTCACATTCCTTCTTTTTTTGTAACTGTCACCGAGTGTAACAGTATCAATTACAGTATCAATAAATTCTTTCAATTATGACGTACTTAAAAAAGGGAAGTTCAAAATCAAATGAGATGGCATATTTATCCTTAGTTAGACCAGTTTTGGGATCCTTACACAAAAAATCTAATGAAATCATTAGAGAAAGTTCAGAAAAGGGCTGCTAATTTTTGCGAGTAGGACGACAGGGGTCATAGGAATGAAGAAGTAGAACAGCTATGTTGGGAGATGTTGTCAGAAAGGAGGGAGAAAGCAAGGCTGCATTTGCTATTCAAAGCTCTTATACAGGGCGAAAACCATGGATTGGAATTAGGCTACAAAATGCAAAAGCACAGTTATATAGGTGGATGGGATCATCAATTCAAAGTGAAATGTAGAAACAAAAAAACAGATGTTGGCAAATCCTCATTCCTAAATAGGACCATCAAAGACTGGAATAATTTGGAGGAAATCCTCTTCTGGAAAATAAATTCAGGACAAATCTAAAAAAACGTGTGAAGTGAAGTGGGTATTTTGAATAATATAAATGTATATTCGAATTTTAAAATTAATGTGAAGTGTTAGGATAATATAATTCTTGTAGTGTTTCTCTTTTTTCTTTCACAGCTATTTTTATTTAGATTAGGAGTATTTTTTTTATTTTTAAATATAAAAACTATTATCATACAGATTATCAGTTAGGCCAATATCCATACATTATATGCAATATAAAAAATCATGAAAATAAGATATGGTATATAATTAATATGGTTGCGTGAGGGTAGGTTAATCCGTTTGATTAACCTACTTTAGCCGAACGAGTTAGATTTAATTGTGAGAATCTGAGGGGCATACGACGTGGGTGTGTGAGGATTGACAAGCAGTGAACTGATTTTTGGAGGATTAATGAGGATGTGGCATGATGTTGGAGTGGGTTAGAGTGCGCCTGAATGATCAGGGGGAAGGATGAGAGGTCAATTGGCAGTTTTCTTTTGAGGCGACGGAAAGGAGTATTTATGTTTAAGAAACTTCATTTTGTGTCTGCCGCCGGACAACTGTAGACTAACAATAGATAATAAAAAAATACAAGTTAAAATAGGGAACATAAGTTTGAGGCATGGAACTCGTTAGACAGGGTCAACATCTGTAATATTTACCTCGACGTGGTGAAGGAGTTGGTTACACATGACAGGCTATGGGAAGGCATGATCTAACATGTGGCAAGTTAGCCTTAATGAGGAGAAGGAAGGGATCTGAACAGTTGGAAAGATGGACGGAAACCTTCTCTGGGGTGTGAACTACAGCACTGCAACATTTCACGGTAATCAACTGAATGGTATGGGAACGCATAAAGGGCAAACATAAAAAGTCTCAGTGGTTTTTTAACGAAGCTCGGAGCGCACAGTTTTACGTTGCCTTCTATTTATATAGATATTGGCTGTGTAAATTGGTTAGAAGCTAATTGGTCCAGCTGGCTGCACTTGTTCGCGTCACGGCTTTAAGGGTCAAGGAGTGATCTGCTTGTGATCGTAGAAGCAAGGTTCCCGGGATTTACATATTCCCTGCCGATCGTTAGAGGCGGGCGGCGTGCATGAGTGAGGTGATATTTTACATCTAATTGGGTCCGCACTTTTAGCGGTAATTAGGACCGGTCGGTAGTCGTAAAGTGCAATGGAGCTTCCTCCTTCCTTCAGAGCGGGGGCCGGGGATTTATGACGCTTTTCGGCGGCGGTGGACGCCGCGGCGCTGCGAGTGGAAGGACGCGACGGGCGCCAATGGGGCGGACCCGATGGTTTCTGGCCAGCAAGTTTAATGTAGCGAAAACCCTCCCTTCCCTTCCCATCCCTTCCCTTCCCTGGCCAGCCCAGCAGGGCCCGCGGTGTTTCCGTCCACACACACACACATACACGAGCACGCGATAACGGCGACGGTGACCCCGTTTATAGGGGGGAGGAGGGCGTTTTCCCCTCTCCACCCTCATCAGACAAAAAGTCCGTACGTGCAGAATTCGCGTCCCTCCTCGTTTATGGCCACGGAAAAGGCAGACGTGCTCTAAAACGATCCACTAAAAATTATTTAGAGCTTGCAAAAAAAAAGTCACCTTTGCAGCATCAGTACCTGCTCCACTAAAAACTTGCAGGGAAAAAAATCGTGGATTCGCTCACAGTTCTCTTCTATCACCAGACATAACTCTCTCTCTCTCTCCCTCACTCACTAAAGCAACAGACACACACAAAAATAATCTACCTTCCGCATTCCCCTTTTCATTACCCTTCCTATGCTACTAAAGGGTATTTGCCTGTTTCAGGATCACCCTCATGTAGCCTGTTAATCCAAAAAAAAAGGATTGTTGACGAGTGCCTGCGGGAGTTTCCTCGCAGAGTGACTGCGGGGCTTACCTGATCATCTCGGGAATGCCTCGTACTCTCTCTGTTTTTTTTATCAAACACCTTCACCGATTTTGGGAGGTATATGTACTGGGGTCGAAGACCTTGGGCATAAGGCAAGAGTTGTCCGCTGATATCATTGGATCAGTCTGCCAACTGCCTCCTGAAACTGGTAGAGATATGGAGAAGATAATGCTGTGACCCCACAGCAAACTCTTCTACCGCCATTCGGAAGGGCGTGAGAATAGAGCCCGATGCCCGAACTACCTGATGCAGGTTTTCTAGGGTTTTCCCTGCATCTCTTTAGGTGAAGAACCGGGTAGGATGCTTAAACTGTAGCCCGGGGGCTCTAGTCAACCCTTGGCTACCTGCTCTACCTCTCACACCCTTCCTTTTCTATTCCCTTCCTATTCTATTAAAGGGGAGTTGCCCGTTTCAGGATCACCCTCATGTAGCCCGTTTATCCCCCTCCCCCCCCAAAAAAATAGGATTACTCTCTGGTTTTTTCAAATTTCTCAAATGCATATCCATCTTTACCTAATGTAGGAGGTGTATGTACTGCAGTCGAAGACCTTCGACATACGGTAAGAGTAGTCCGCTGATCCCATCCTAAAACTGGCGGAGACACGGAGAAGTGAATGCTGCGGCCCCACAACAGACTCGCATCCCGTAATTCGGCAGGACGTGAGAATAGTGCCCAATAGCCCGACCTACCTGATGCGGGTTTTCCCTGCATCTCTTTAGATAATACACCGGGCAGGATTCCTAGCTACCTTCCACATCCTCACGTTTTAATTACCTTCCTATGGTATTAAATGGGAGTTGCCTGTTTCGGGATCACCCTGAAGTAGTCTCTTCCCGCACTCCCCCCGCTCCCCTCCCCCCGGAAAAAATTAGAGCGACCTACCTCACGTCAATATTTTACAATTACCCTGCATCTCTTTGAGGTGGATACAGACTAGGGTTCGTTGTTAGCTCTTGGCTTCTTTAGCATCCCTTCCGCACCTCCCCACTCCCCTTTCAAATTCCCTTCCACCCTTCCTATAGTATTAATTTTGTCATTCATTTAATCGCCCTCATATAGTCTGTCACGAAATAAAGTCTTAAGGTGAAATATTCAGTTAATGAGCATTACCCATTTAAACAAGAAAAATGGAGCTACTGTGGAGTTCTTTTAGAGCTAAAATAGTTTCCTTGAATACCTACAGAATCCATCCAATCAGTATGTATTTTCCGTTCCTGAGGAAGCCATTGTCAAGTCAATATATGATTATCAGCCATAGACTAATTTATAGATAAGTTCTAATTCATTTTAAATTTCATAATTTTTTTAGTGAGGGATGGAAACCGGTAACTCCCCGTTTAATAGATTAGGAAGCTAATAGAAAAGAGGGAATGTAGGATGTAGAGCACTCTGTAGGGATCCCATGGAACTGCTATTTTAATTCTCAAGCACCTGTGAAACTGCTCCATTGTTTCAGATTATATTAACGATTGCGAATATTTCACCCTAATATTTTATAGGGTGACTGGCTGTATAAATGGTAACATTCATAGCGCAGGAAGGAAATATGAAAGGGGATGTGAGGAATGTGGATGGGAGTGGAAGACACAGAAGGGCTAAGTAGGAACCCTGCATTGATCTGAAAGAGGTGTAGTTGGAACCCTAAAAATCGGCGTGAGGTAGGTTGGCCTAAGGTTTTTTTTTGTATATTTTTAATTTTTTTCTAACAGACTACATAAGGGTTATCCTGAAACAGGCAACTTCACTTTCATAGCATAGAAAGGGAATTGAAAAGGAGAGATGTATGTAGAAGGGATAGCAAGGTATCCCACGGTTGACTACGGGCTATAGTTTAAGGATCCTACCCTCGCGCTGATTCACCTAAAAAAAAAGAGATGTGGGAAAAGGAGTTGAAGTGTCTTGCCTCGGATCTCTACCACTATTGTTGGACTTCTGATTTAATTTTTTTCGTTACGTTTTGACACTGTTGTGGGAGGAAGAAAATCCTGAAGAAGGCATAAAAACATGTCGAAACGTTGTTACTAATAAATTTATAGATTAAAGTTTGTACAAGGTCATCAATTGTTTACTTATGTTTAACAGACGATAATTTTAACCGTTTCGAATATGGACACACCACCGGAAGGATAAAGTTGAGAAGAACATGTGTCACGTCAGCATTATCAGTTTTTAAATCATTTTGCGTTGTTTTTTTTTGTGAACAAAGTTGGTGGCAAGGAAGCTATTAATGTCAGTTTTTGTTGCGGCGTGAAAAGGTGTAAGAATTTTTTACGTCGTCGCATTAAAGGTCGGTTGATTTGCAAAGTGGGATAAGTCACAGGAGTAGGCGGCGGAGAGAAACTTGGCCTAGTCATCGTTCAGAGAAAGGAAATTCTCACTCTGCCTGGTGACGTAAGCATCGGTGGAAATGGAGACGATCTTTCTCTATTGTTATTCCTCTTCTTATTCGTGGACACTGGCCTTCTCGACCTGAGCTGAAACCTCGCCCATCGACGTCATCTTTATTCACTGCTACACCAAGAGGATTAGTCTCGTTTTTTGAGGATCCTGGACAATAGGGTCGATTAGTGACACTTTCCATTCACACACACACACGAGGCCTTCATCCATCGCAAATCAGGAGTCGGTCGCGGTTTCAAGGTTGCTGGAACAACCGACAAACCCCAAACCGTGCCGACGTAGGAAAATGTTATAAAGTGAGATCACTACACTAAAATTATAAAATATATTATTTACATTACAAAAATAAAAAATTTAAAAGAAACATTTAAATAATTTTCTTACTGAATTTATAGATAAAAACCACAATCTTTCAACAGGAAAATAAAAAAGGCTTTCTTAACCCACCAGATCATACAAAGTTAAAATAAGTTGAAATAAGAATATAATAAATGATTTAATCAACCTCTTTGTCAGTATTTTTATAATTTAAATATGAAATAAAACTACGTTTCGTCTCTCATTTGAGACTTCTTCAGGTAAATATTTAGCTGTACACGGAAAGAGTTATGGAGTGAGGATCATTGTACATCTAAATTTTTACCTGAAGAAGTCTCAAATGATAGCCGAAACGCCTTAATATTTCTTATTTAAATGACAAAAATACCTACAAAGAGGCTAATACAAAGTTAAACCTCAAATTGAATTGAAATAAAAATAAGAATATAATAAACGATTTAATCAGCCCTGTGTCAGTGTTTTTATAATTTAAATATGAAATATTACTACGTTTCGTTTCGTCTCTCATTTAAGATTTCAGGTAAACATTTAGCTGTACAATGAACCTCACTCCATAACTCTTTCCGTGTACAACTAGATGTTTACCTGAAGAAGTCTCAAATGAGAGACGAAATGAAACGTCGTAATATAAGAAAATAAGGTAAGCCACAAATTGAATTGAAATAAAAATAAGAATATAATAAATTATTTAATTAGCCTCTTTGTTAGTATTTTTATAATTTAAAAATGAAAAATTACGACGTTTCGTCTAATTTTAGACTTTCTCAGGTAAACATTTAGCTGTACACGGAAGGAGTCATGGAGTGAGGTTGCACGTACAGGTAAATGTTTACCTGAGGAAGTGTCAAATGAGAGACGAAACGTCGTAAAATTTCGTATTTAAAATTTTAAAATACTGGCAAAGAGACTGATTAAATCATTTATTATATACTCACTGTCAGAATAATTATTTAAAAATAGGAATAGTATCAAGTGGCTTAAAACTCTCCTTGAGGAGGAAAGGGAATTTAATAAATCAATAATATGGCATCATCTTCAATTATAAATACAGTAAATAATACAGCCATTTTGTCAGCAACTGATTTATATTTATTGAATGCATCTACACGATTCGTCTAAATAAATTTTAAATATAAATTCCTATATGTATTAAGTAAATATCAATAAATTTTTCAGACAATTATAACAATGAAATGAAATTGTCGTGTAAGGAAAGGTTGAGTTCAAACTCCAGTCACTCCCTCTATTAATTAATTAAAAAGAACTTAGAATTTACTATAACAACAAAAAGGCGTTGATTGTAAACATAAGTTCAGTAATGAGAAGTGAAAGGGAACTTGTATTGATAAATTGTGATGAATCAACAACAAGAGTCTAATCATTATTCGTGTAATTAATATTTGCATGTCATACTGGATGAACAGATGGTACAATTGGTGTACGGAAATGATCGTAGTTAATAGTTTTCTGACACTATCCTTTGTACACGAGTTGATCTTGACAAAGACAGAGAGAGTGTTAGACAGAGAAGAAACAGAGCGAGACAGAAATACATAGAGAGACAGAGTCAGGGAGACAGAGATACAGAGAGAGAGGAAGGGAAATAGAGAGAGACAGAGGGAGAGTGGGAGACAGAGGTACAGAGAGAGGAAGAGAAATAAAGACAGAGAGAGGTAGAAAGAGGAAGACAGTGACAGCAAGATGCAGAGAGGGACAAAGAGACAAAGAAAATAGAGAGAGAGGCAGAAAGAGGAAGACGGAGACAGCGAGATGCAGAGAGAGGAAGCGAGAGAGACAGGCAGAAATAAAAAATGAGACAGAGAGACGAAGAAAATAGACAGAAAAAGCGAAAGACAAATTGATGGGGAGAGAGAGAAAGAGAGGTAGACAGCGACAAAGGGAGACAGAGAAATGGATTTATTTATTGATGTTTATTAGGCTATTGGTTATTTTTACATACATTAATATTTTACACAATATTTACAAACAAAACAATATATTCTGATAATCATTACATTGATAATCCATTGTACCTCTTAAATCTACTAGTTTGATATTAACATATTTTAAGAATTCAGGAATTAAAAAAATGGTGAAACAAAGAGAGAGAAATTGAGAGAGACAGAGATACGAGTAAGAATGAAGTTCAAAATCGGCTGTTAATATTACTATTATTCAGCAGAGTCAGTTTTTGTCCCTATTTATTTTCTATTTCATCCATTCACCAAAAAAAATGGCAGAACGATTATTTGTCACCAGAGCTGATTATATTTGAATAGTTTTGTTCATCTATTACAATTATCTAATACACTTGTTAATAGTGTTTGTGAAACTGCGTTATATCTGTTTAGAAATACTCATTTATATCACCGCTTTCCGAGTACTTTAAATAAAATAATTGATGGATCTTCTTCTAGTGTGTGTAGAACTGAAAAATACAATATGAGGAAATTTTATTTATTTCTATAATTTTATTGCAGCATACGTAAAGTACCCTACGTCTTTATTTATGGATTACCGAGGGGGGAGGAGGGGGGAAGAAAACTAATCTAACCTAAAACTGTGTTATATGAGTGGTAGAGGCACTGAAATTTTCACGTCGTTCTAATCTAAGAAAAGACGGAATGCTTTTTCTAGGTTGGTGAAACGTTGGGTCCTCATCCAACTGTCACAAAATAAAAGTAATTTCCGACCGGTTTTTTCAGAAAGTTTTTATTTTAAATCAAACAACGTTTCGGCGCATATTCGCACCTTCTTCAGGCTTACCTCCTTACAATCAAATTATTGTTACACCCAATTTTTAACAATACAACATAAAAATGTTATAAGCGCGAATAAGTGCTGCCTCTGACGTCTCTTTGTATAAAAAATGTGCGTTTATAACTTTTATATGTTTTATTGTTAAAAATAGGATGTAACAATAATTTGAATGTAAGGAAGTAAACCTGAAGAAGGTGCGAATATGCGCCGAAACGTCATTTCATTTTAATTTTTAGCATCAGACGTTAATTGATTTAATAAAGAGTAATTTCCATTGCAGGGACTGTTGGTGGACGAGTGGAGAAGTTGGGCAGAGAGAGAGAGAGGGGGAGGATGCGTTCAAACATTTCGCACAGTTCCACGAAAGAGGGGAAAGGGTGGGGGAGCGAAAATGAACAGGACATTTCCTTCCTGCGCTAGGAACTACCTGCCGGATGCGATCCTTCAAGGACGCGCAGCTGGAGGAGGCTAAGGACACCAGCGCAACAAGAAAACACCCACCGGTGGGGGGAATTTGCAGCATTGTCGAAGACAACATTAAGTTTCCCAAAACGATGGACAGTGTGACTACGTGCACGGTCACCGATTGGGACGTGACACAGTTTTGAACGGGGGGAATATTTTACGACTCGCAACTATCCATAATTTCATATTTTCCATACCCCATGGGTGAATATTTTTGCATCATTTTCCCTATTCCTTTAAAACCTATAATTGTAGACTATATTAGTTATATACATATATATACTACTTGGGAAGCGTAATAACTAGGGATGGTAGAAGTAGGGTGGACATAAAGTGTAGGGCAGCACAGACAAGGAAGGCTTTCGCGAAAAAAAAAGGGATTTACTTACGGGTAATATAAGTGTGAATATTAAGAAATCGTTGGTAAAAATGTTCGTATGGAGCGTGGCGTTATATGGGTGCGAAACGTGGACGATGGGAACTGGGGAAAGGAAAAGAATAGAAGCCTATGAAATGTGGTGCTATAGGCAAATGCTGAAAATCAGATGGGTGGATAGAATCACAAACTAGAAAGTTCTGAACGGAATAGGGGAAAAGCGAACAATATGGAGGACGTTGACAAAGAGAAGGGATAGATTAATAGGCCATATTTTAAGACACGAGGGTCTTGTAAAATTAGACGGAGTTGTGTGGGGTAAGAACACAAGACGAAGGCCAAGGATGAAATACGCTAAGCTGATTCGGGAGGATGTTGGGTGTGCTAGTTATAAGGAAATGAAAATGCTTGCGCAAGATATGTTAGCGTGGAGGGTTGCATCAAATCAGTCTTAGGACTAAATACCACAACAACACCAACAACGTTTGTAGTACGCCTGAGGAAGTCTCAAAATGGATACGAAACGTGGCTTATGAATAAATACTGGTAAATTTATATGCTGACTTTTTGGCCGTCTTTTTTATTTTGTGGTGGACGTTTGCACCCCACACATATATTTATATGGAGGAAAGCAATTTCCCCGTATATTACTAATTTTGTATAGATGTTTCATTAGGGAGCGGGCTAGGATGCTTGCAGGCCAACGGCAAGCAAGTAACGATCGCGTTTGTTTAAAATTAAATTAATGTCCAACTGACTATATCGATAGCCAGGAAAGAGGAACAAATCTGTACCACTTCAGTAATGACAGGTCAGTCCTTGGGACAAAGGCCTGAGTTAGCGACTCACAAACTTCCCGTTGCGACAAGAAGAAGAAGGGACGGACTTGGACCTGCTCCTCAGGCCATCCTTGGGAGAAAGTTCAGAAACCCCGCCAAGCAGAAAAAGGTGGGGCATCAATTTATGTAAGAGGATACAAAGCAGATTTTGGAGGACTAGAGAGTAAATTAGTTTATTATGATGAGTAGTGGACGCAGAAACATTTTTCCAACATTATTGTGTGTAGCGGACGCAAGAGAACAACAAATACATCAGTAATGCCAGGACAGGGCATTCAAACATCAGTATTAGTGGGAAATATTCAGCTCCAATAGGTGATTGTACGAGCTTCGAGAGAAGCTGACCGAGGAAGATCATCACAAGATCCTGGTCTACAAGGCGGTGATGTACACGATTTATGTTTCTCGACACTGGCTTGATTGAGTAATTCAAAATTTTCCATGCCAAGTTTTGTTTAAACCCACCTATGCCCACTGTAGATACTCTTGCTCTCCGGTGAGTTTAGTAAGCAGCAGGTTTAAATGACATTAATGGTTTCCTTTATTTATAATTCAAACTGATTAAAATTGAATTAAATAAAATTGTTCATTTTTATATATATAAAACCCCAATTTCTTCTTTAATAAATAATCACCCTGTCACCACAATTCATTATATTAGTTAACGCCAATTCCATCTGTTTACATATCAGCGACGTCTGTCCAGGGTATTTACGATAATTATCTATTGCCCCCTTTTTTCCCTACTACATTTTTTTCGACCATGGGTTTCACCTATTCCAGGGTTCAGGTTTCAAACTGCTTCCAGGCCAGAATTACAGTTGTCAATGTTGCCTTTTTTTAAAATTTATTCAGCTGGATTCTAGTTTGATAAGTGTCCATAGACAACGCAATGTCATAATTTATAGACCAATGATTAGTTAATTTTTAATTTAAAATGTTCAAACGGAGCTTGAGGCTAAACATATGTATTTTTTTTCAAAAATATTTTTGGCTAACACGTGTTTCGAAATGAAGTGGGTGGTAGAAGGCGCGGTTTGTTTTTTTAACATATTCTGTTCTTTCACGAGAGTGTTTGTACAGTTGCATATTCGCATCTAGAGGATATAAAAATGAGAGGGAGAGAGAGGGGGGAGTATGTCCGAGAAAGGGTCAGAGATCGGAGTAAAATGTCACTTAAATGGCAACGAGTGGGTCGAAGTGAACTTGGAAAGAAGTAACGCAACGGCCGGTCGGACACCCAAGGAAAAAATAAAACGCCACAACGATTATACGAAATGTCGATCGGCATGTCTTGGTAAAAAGCTGATGGCCGTGACAGTGTACTTGCACTTCCAGTAGTCCTTCAGGTGCGTCATAGGTCACAATAAGGCAGGGGGATTGTTCAAATCCCCTCTGGGGTACAGAAGCATTGCTTCCCCGCCGCCAATTATAGCAAATGCTATTCAAAAGAATTCTGCCTCTCAGGTTATTTGCATCTATTTACACTTATCTGCACATCTATCTATACTCATTTGCCTACATACACCTATCTATATTCATTTATCTATGTGTTATTAATGACAGTAAGCTTAATTTAATTTTAAATAAGGCTAAAAATTAGTGAAACATATCAAATTATAATTTAAAAACAACTATTTGTTTCGGTCCTGATATGGACCCTCTTCAGGTTGAACTGAATAACAATGTGTAGTTGTTTTTAACTTTTTTTTGTCTGTTTTCGGCCATATTTAAACTTACATCATTTTATCTGTTTTCGACTTGTGCTTTCGCCGGTGATGGGTGAATTCCCGACTCTCTTTATCTTCTTAGTTGTTATCCGCTTGCATAAATACGTCTTTACTCGATTAAATTTAAGATGCTAATCCATCGTCAGGTTATTATCCTATGCGTACCTTTTTTTGTTTAGTACTATTTTAATACTCAAAAAAATTGCAAAATGTTTGTTTTTCTTGTTAACACGAGGTTTATCAATGTTTATTTTTTTACAATAGTACAAATAAGTACCTAAACGTGTTTTTCCCTCTCTTTTTTAAAATTTTTATGAATAAAGTCTGAAAGTGGTCGGAAATTTAACTCATTGTAAACCAAAATGGTTTTATACATAAAAAGTCGCCGTATTTGCAATTTATTTCATATTTCAATGTACGTAAATAAAATAGACAAAGTAAAACACCCTTAACACTATCCTAGTGCATTAGAAAGTTGAAATTTTCAGGTAAGTCGATATATATGTATATTTGAATATTTAAAATAGAATGTGCTAATTCGATTAATATTATCATGCAATTTGTTTTAGAGGAATATGACTATAGTAGTGGAAAGCTCCTGAGACTTATTTAATGTTTTTTGACGAATACGTTTGTTTTAAATTAATTGAGAATAGAGAACGGTTGGTTTGATTCATTTTAATTGCAATTAAATTTAAAATTTAAAAAAAAACTTTTTCAAACGGTCACCAGTTTTTATAAAAAATAAATATTAATTGGGGATCATTTCGCAATCAACGAGCCACAATCCCCATCCTATTTTATTTAACAGTTGGCAAACTGATGGTAAGTTCACTTAATCCGTGCAACGTGTTTCACACTGAATTATCCACTTTTACATCATATATGTCATCCATTTCAATAAATAAAAATACGGCGAAATATGCCAGCGAACAAGATTTAATTAGTATGATAGTTATTTATGTCTGTGTACGTTTAATATAAGCTTAAATAAGGCCAAAAACAGACAAAAACTAATGAAACATAAAATATAACTTAAAAGCAACTACATGTTTCGGTCCTGATATGGACCGTCTTCAGGTTGAACTGTGTACTTGCTTTGTAATTATATTTTATGTTTCACTAATTTTTGTCTGTTTTTTGCCTTATTTAAAATTTAATTAGTATATAAACACTACGTTTCATCCAACTTTGTGAGCTTCTTCAGGGAAATAGATTCTCCAAAAATTATAAAAATAAATATTTATTTTGAATACGTAAAATTTGTTTGTTAATATATTAAGTGTAATTTTCAATAAAGTAAAATAAATAACAGGCTTACATTTTTTAAAAATGGATAAACTAATTAATTATATTGTTAATTAAATTTATTTACTGACATATATGACAGAATTTTTTATTAATTTATTTTAATGTCAGAAAAATAGTTTCTGGGTTATTTAATCTGTAATTGTTGGATTCTTTGGTTGTTCTTTTAAATATTTGTAATGTGAATAATTTTGTGTGTCGTTAACTTTAGTTCAAATCTGAAGACTGTTCAGATCAGGATCGAAACGTATAGTTGTATTAAATTCTTTTTTCGGTTTTTTATTAACTTTTTTGACAGCTAAATTAGATATTAGATATCCATTTAACAATTCACCCGATGAAGGCCACAGAGATATATGGACGAAACGTCATTTTTTTTAATGGTGAAAAATAGGCTTTATTACTGTTTATTATTATTATTATTATTATTTGTACTGCATGGTAGTTAAAAATATTGGCGTGTTGTATGAAACGTCATCTGCTTTCTGGCAAGTATTTCTCCCTATATTGATTGCAAGGTTCCTACTCTTTCTGGTTTTATTCAAGATTCTCACATGCAGAGGCACCTTCACCTCGTTTAGGAGTTGTATGAACTGGGGTCGAAGACCTTGGGCATACGGTATCTGCCTCCTGAAACTGTTGGTGACACAGAGAAGGGAATGCTGCGAACCACCCCACGTCTCCCGTCATTCGGAAGGGCGTGAGAATAGTACCCAATAACCCGGCCTACTTGTTACAGGTTTTCTAGGGTTCTTCACTGCATCTCTTTATTGGGTGAAACAGCGGGTAGTATCCTTAAACTATAATGGCCGGGGGCCGCAGTCAACCCTTGGCTGGCTTTCTTTTACCTTCCTCTTCAATTCCCTAGATTTTTCCTGCATCTCTTTCAGGTTAATCACAGGGTAGGATCCTTAAAATATAGCCCGAGGGACTTAGTCAAACCCTTGGTTAACTTGCTCTATCTGGGTGAATCAGCGGGTAGGAGGGACTACCTTTCTCTATCTTCCACATCCTCCCTTTTCATTTCCCTTCCTATGCTATTAAAGGAAAGTTTCCTGTTTCTGGATCACCCTCGCGTAGCCGGTTAACAATAAAAAATTAATCTTAATAAAACTAGTGACCACGTAGAAAGCCAAGCAATCCAGTTCATTGGAATTAAGCTTTCCTTCCTTAGCGTTGTTGAGGGCCTTGGCCCACCGGGACGAAAGCCAAACTACAGGACACATTCCAGAGTGACACGTGGTCAGCGTGAAGAAATCAATTTATTAGAATGTCAGGAGTGATTTTTAAGAGTAGAGAAGAAACGAAGCAACGGGGGGAAGTAGACAGGCGACGGAGATTCTTTTATCGAGCACTGTTGTAGCCGTTTGTTTGAATGGTAAATGCAGACAATAATGTCACCTTGCGTTGGTCGTGCTAACTCGATTACGGAGGAACACGTGTGTGCCGGAGGAGTCGCCGCCGAGCGACGAATGTATCGATTTGTCTCGTTTCGTTCGTCCAGCGTGAGTGTGAGTCCCTTGTTGCATTCCCGAGGGAACGCGAGAGGTTGGCTTCAACACGTGGAGGAGGGCCACACAGCTGTCTGCTGCTGGTGGCTAACGGTAACCCCGGCGGCGGCGTCATAACAACCGACGCAGCACACTGGCATAGTGCGCGACCACCGACGAGACTGCTGCTGACTGTCCCGCGGTCAGGACCATGACATTACCTACCCTCCAAGACGGCTAGTGCATAATTCACGCAACAGGTGTGAGTGAGTGACTTACCTTTAGCGTGGTGTTGAAGCTTGTCCCGCGCAGAGAGAGGCGCTGCTGGCAGGAGAGGAGGAGTGAGGTGTTGTGGCTGTTCACTAGACACTGACTGACACCCGCACGGCACGGCACAGCACAGCACGAGGCCTGCACGCAGCGCAGTCGCTCACTCACTGACAGGTCCCGAGAGCGCGGTCGCTGCTCCCCCCCACTCCCCTCCCCTCCCCGCCCCTCCCTATCCCGGGCATGCGCACTAGCGCCGTGACGGTGGCTGACCTTAGGCCGTCCGACAAAAGCCGCTAAAGACAATTAACAAACTATCCTTTATGAGAAACCATTACGAAGAAAAATTAAAATGCCGCCCATTACCGTCCTCATCTAAACGACGATTACTTATCGATTAGAAAGTAATGCAAAGATGTAAAGCTTATAAAGGTGACCATACATTGGGAGGAAATCCTCGAGGTACAGTCCTCAAGGATATCCTCAAAGATTACCTCAACTGAAACCAGGCTCGGACACACGTCGACGATACCCTGGAGGATTTTCGCAACTGGAGACTTTCTCACACACAACTGAAAGAGAAAGAGGGGAGAGAAACGGAGGCAGAAATAGAGAGAGAAAGGTAGAGAGAGAGACAGAGAAAGAGAGAAACAGTGACAGGCAGAGATAGAAACAGAGAAGCTGATAAAGAGGTTTGAGTTACAGAGAAAGGCGGAAAGAGAGAGACAGGCTGAAGGGTGATAAAAAACAGTGACACACAGAGAGAGAGGGGGGGAGGTGAACATAGAGAGAGAGAATGATACACAGAGAGACTGACAAAGAAGGAAGAGAAACAGAGAGAGACAGGTACAGAGGGAAACAGAGAAAAAGAGAAACAGTGACAGACAGTGAGAGAAGCAGGCAGAGATAAAGACAGAGAGGCTGAGCAACAGGGGGGATACAGAGAAAGGCAGAAATATAGAGACAGGCAGAGACGGAGACAGACAGAGAGAGAGAGAGATGGATACAGAGGGGCTGACAAAAAGGCGAGAGATACAGAGAGAGGCACAAAGAGAGAGACAGGCAGAGAGGAAGACAGTAAAAGAGAGAAACAGTGACATAGAGAGAGAGGCAGGCAGAGGCTGAGAAAGAAGCAAGATGTACAGAGAGGGGAAGAAAGAGAGATACAGGCTGAGAGGGAGATAGAGAAAGAGAGAAATAGTGACAGACAGAGAGAGAAACAGGCAGAGATAGAAACAGAGAGGCTGAAAAAGAGGTTTCAGTTGCAGAGAAAGGCGGAAAGAGAGAGACAGGCTGAAGGGGAAGAGGTAGGCAGAGATAGAAACACACTGAGAAAGAGTGAAGAGAGACAAAGAGAGGCAGAAAGAGAGAGAAAGACAGGCTGAAGTGGAGACAGACAGAGATTGAGGCAGCGAGAGAGACAGGCAGAGATAGAGAGAGAATGGAACAGAGCGGGACTGAGAAAGAGGGGAGAGAGACGTGCAGAGAAGGAGAAAATGAAAAAATTCCGCCCAGAGTTGCGTCCACCATTGTAAATTACCTGAAAGCGTTGACGGTCCAATGACTGACTGACGCAACTGTCGCTGGCGTGACGCAGGACAGGAACCCCTCTGGAATGTTCCAGACGCGAAACCCGCCACCAAAGAGTATCGTAATACAGTTAGCGTAGAAATAACAGGGAAGGAGCGTGACTGCTTACCTCTACTCCTACTACCTCATTAGTGGCAATGTAAAATCAGCCCCGCTATTTGAATCTCGTAAAATTTATAATAAAGCCAAAAGAAGGGAGATTAAAATAGATTATTTATTTACACAACAACTAAGTATTTTCAAAAATGTAATCAACATACGGAAGATTAACAAAAATGCACATGTTATAAAATTAATATTATACAGTTAGATAAAAAGTTTATATCAAAAAATAATTCACATAGAAGTTTAAAAAAATATTTTTGTATTCTAAAATGTTAGAGGATAATATTCATCGTTTTCCCTTGCATCTAAATTACTAACAGAAAATACTTTCTACACTCTTGGACCAAATGAAATGTAAAAATGAAAAACTGTTTCATTAAATTTTATAAATGTCATCACATTCAATTAATTTAAATGTGTTATTTAAAAATTAGTTACAGAATCTCAAATTATCCTAAATATAATTATTTGAATCTTTCGGCACGAAATGTTACGTTTGAAAAATTAATTTTTTAATGTGTTTAATTTTTTATGTATATTTTAGCAATATTGAGGTTTCTTTTACTGTTATATTAAACTGACTATTTAAAACATTCAGAATGGGCAAAAACTTCCTGCCAAATGTTTTTAAAAAATTATATTTTGGGAGGCATTTCAGCATTTATAATTAGTTTCTGCCATTCGCAAATTTGATTGAGTTAGTCAGGTTTGGTTTCCCACTAAAGACTTTATCTTAAAATATGCATCTAATCAACTGACCGTTTCATATCTTTATTAACAATTTGTGGAGAAGAAAAAGTGCAATACATATGCCTTTATTAACGTCATCCGAGCATCAGAATGGACCAAGTATGTTTAGCACATTAATGTTAAGTTAAGGGGGGTCCATTATGGAGCCCTGCGGAACGACGTATTGTATCTAACAATCAAGCTGCAAGTTGTAAAAAATCGAGTATAGCGGCTGAAAGTTATATTCCGTTAATGGTTTCGAAGTAATGAGGTAGCTATTCCAATTTTCAGATCTCAATTTGCTGCTTGTAAAAAAAAATTAATATCCTTTATTTAAATAAATTTACATTACATTTAAAATCATTCTCATTCCCTTAAAACAACCACCACACAAGGAATTTAAAATGACATAAGCCTTGTGTTTTACCATCACACATTTGTTAGCAGAACACTTACTAAACGTCCATATTGTATTAGGGTAGTCAGAAGAAAACTTGTAAAGTATAATAAATAGAGAAAAAGTTCAATATGAGGATTAATAGAGGGAAAACCAAGGTAATGGTGTGTAGTATGGGAAACAGTGGAATAACAAAGGGTGTTGCTGCTTGGGAAGCGTAATAAGAAGGAATGGTAGAAGTATAGTAGAAATAAAGAGGACTATAGCACAGTCAAGGAAGGCTTTCGCGAAAAAGAGGAATTCACTTGCGGGTAATATAACTGTGAATATTAGGAAATCGTTGCTAAAAATATTCGTATGGAGAGTGGCGTTATATGGGTGCGAAACGTGGACGATAGGAGTTGGCGAAAGGAAAAGAATAGAAGCCTCTGAAATGTGGTGCTATAGGCGAAAATCAGATGGAAACAGAATAGGGGAAGAGCGAACAATATGGAGGACGTTGACTAAGAGAAGGGATAGATTAGTAGGCCATGTTATAAGACACGAGAGTCGTGTAAAATTAGCATTAGAGGGAAGTGTGTGGGGTAAGAATAGAAGAGGGATGCAAGGATGGGATACGCTATGCAGATTAGGAAGGAAGTGGGTTGTGCAAGTTATAAGGAAATAAAAATGATTGCGCAAGATAGGTTAGAATAGAGGGTTGCATAAAACCAGTCTTGGGATTAAATACCACAACAACAACAATTCAATAAATTATCGATTGATTCATTTGGGAACAGACAACACCAAATAGGGGGTTTTATTAGTATTTCACCTGAGAATTAAGGTGATATTGATTTTTATTTTCACAAAGATTCCCGTTTAGGCGTCTTTCATTTAAAGCAGAAGCCTTTTTTTGTTTAATTTAAGCATAAGATTCCCCTCATTTGGTTCGAAATCTTTTCTAAAAAAAATATGTTTTCGGCTGGGGCAAGTCCTTTAATGAAGTAGAGATAAATAATGAAGTGAAAGAGGAAACGAAGGGTGGTATTCGTCGATATGAAAAAGTAATGGCGTAAAAGGATGTGTCGAGGGACGTTGAAAGGTGTGTGTGTTTTAGAGAGAGAGAGAGAGAGAGAGAGAGAGAGAGAGAGAGAGAGAGAGAGAGAGAGAGAGAGAGAGAGAGAGACTAGCCTCTACCATACATGATTTAAAAGTACGCGTACATCCCAGAAGTTGCCGACAGGAGCTGGTATTTGAGTAACAGGGTTGCTAGAGAAGTTCGCAAAATTAGATATTGAGGCGCTTCTCAGAACGTTGCATGTGGCGGAGCAAACACACACACACAAACAACACAACAACTCGTTACCTGGAAATCTCCCTATGCTATTAAACTAATCGATAACTTCCCCCCACAACATATACAACATTCGATGCTACCCTTAGAATTTAAATCAATATTTCAGTGTAAGGAAGTAGAAATGCTTTCAGTCGAAGATCAAGCAGGAGCATTTAGATAATTAAGAAGAAAGAGAAGAATGGAGGAATTTCTTTCTTATAAATCTATCTATACGCAATTCTACTTCCTTAGACTAGAATTCAATGCACCTGTGATCAATTTACGCAATATCAAATCTTCAGTTATTTCCTACCATTAGTGTGTGAAGAATGTGATTAGTGAATTGATAGGTGAGCCTATATATAACTATATAACTTATATACATATAACAGTTAAAACGGAATATGGAAAAGGAATCATACTGCAAGAAGAAGAAATAAAACCGTACGCTTTGCCGACAATATTGTAGTATTAGGGGAGTCAGAAGAAGACTTGGAAACCTTAATAAATGGCATGAACGTAGTCCTGGAGAAAGAGTGCAATACGAGGATTAATAGAGGGGAAACCGAGGTAACCGAGTGTAGTATGGAAAACAGTGGAATAACAAAGGCTGTTAGACTGGGAAGGGATATTTTGAAGGAAGTGAAGAAATTCGGCTACTTCGGAAGCGTAATAACTAGAGATGGTAAAAGTATAGTAGACATAAAGAGTAGGATAGCACAGGCAAGGTGACAAAGAGGGATTTACTTACGAGTAATATAAGTGTGAATATTTGGAAATCGTTGCTAAAAATGTTTGTATGAAGCGTGGGGTAATATGGGTGCGAAACGTGGACGGTAGGAGTTGGGGAAAGAAAAATAATAAGAATGAGGTGCTATAGGAGAATGAGTTGTGTGGATAGAGTTAGTAACCAGGACGTTTTAAGCAGAATTTCAGGAGAGCTAACAATATGGAGGACTTTGGCCAAGAGAAGGGAAAGAATAATAGACCACGTTGTGGGTCTTGTAAAATTAGTATACATAGTGCAGAGAAGAGGGAGGTCAAGATTGGAATACGCCGAGGAGTTAGAGGGAATGTGGGATGAGGTACTCAAGTGCAAATAAATGGGGGAAGGGAGAGTGAGTTTAACAGACCATTTTAGAAAATATAGCCGTGCGCGTAGGAGAAGAGAAAAAAGCGATATTCGGTCCTATCAATCTACTTAGCGTCTTGACCTCCCTGTTCTGTTCTTACCCCACACACTTCCCTCTAATACTAATTTTACAAGACCCTCATGTCCTTAAACGTGGCCTATTAATTTATCCCTTCTCTTGGTCAACGTCCTCCATTAATTTTTGTGTTCATTTAATGAGCGTTGGGTTTGACCAATGTAAGAAACGGGTGCAGTTATTTATCGATTTCCAAACAGTCACATATTGTAACTAATTATAATTCTTATAATTATATGACTTCATTGAATTATAAATTAACAAAAAAAGTAGACAAATTTATTTATTCAAATTAAAAAATAACTGCGTTTCAGGTCCAGTATGTACGCATGTATATACATCTTCTACAGAAAGGAGAATATTGAAGAAGGTGCGAATATGCAGGGAAAGTAGTTATTCATGAATTTGAATAATTAAATTAGCCTTGTATTAATTTAGAACGCAGGTTAAATTAGAACTTTTTGAATTTTAAATTACAATATTATGAATTTATAGAATATCGGAGAATTTAAATAAATTCTGTAACAGTTAAGATGAATGTTTATCCAAAAATAAACCTTCATCTCTCTTTCACAAAATCTTGAAGACCGTAGTTTGTTATCCTGAAACATCTACATTGAGGGCGAAAGCTGACAATGGTGTAATGTGATTTATACAGGGGGAAATAAGTTTGAAGTTTTATAGACAGAGGATAGAAGGGACGAAAAGGTTGTAGGAAACATTTTGTCCAGAAGGTTGGTGAGTTATAAACAGAATTATACTGATTAAGAAACACAGGATGGATCACTGGGATCCCTACAATAATCACGTTACAAATACTCCAGGAATATTTAAAGTAATCTCTGAATATGAAGAAAATATCGATCCCTTCCTCGTGAGAGGTGTTTATACATTTTTTTTATCCGTGGGAAAATAAAATTCCCAACAAGTGTTACAACTTAGGGATGGATAAAAGAACAAGTTACGTATCGGAAACAAACTTTGGCCTCAACTTTCTCTCTCTGTAATATGAGAATATAGAATTTCGCTTATGAGACGGAGGGAAAAAAAGAATAACAACGGGACACACATCACTTGGAAAAGAAGAAAGAGAAAATGATACACCACCTGGATAAAGTTATTTATAATTCCTTTTAGTCACCTCTAAGAACAACAAAAGTTTGACTCAGCAACTTTCTGAATGAAAAAAATATATTTCTAGGCGTTACGTAACAGAAAAAACATCAATCACTTAAATCAATTTTCTACTTTGATGACTGTAATAACAGTATGATCAGAAAATCAATTGGGTATAGATTGTAGCTCAGACGAACCATCCCACTATTTAATTCATCATTTAGGACTCAATATTCATTCAATTGCACGAAAATATTCAGATACAGGCGCAGCAGATGCAGAAGATTTGTGCGTACAGTAAAGATCCGAGTATTTAGGATGGTTCGCCACTAGGGGACGATGACCAATAGAAAATTTCCCCATAAGGCCAGCCCCTTCCTATTAAATTGCGGATCCCGCGATATTTAAAATACGATTTGTGAAGACACAGGGGAGCGGCGTTTTATCTTGTATAGGGGTGAAAAAATATATGGCAAGAAGGCGATAAAGCCAGTATTCATTGTAATTTTGTATGAACAGGAAATCTCGAAAGGTAGAAATTAATATTTGCTTGAAGTTGGAAGGTAGAGGAAGTCTAGGGAAGAGAAAGTGAGCTTGTGTTGGAAGTTTGAAGGAGGAGGAACTCTGGGGATGAGGAACAAAAATACAAAAGTAATTTCAGATCTGCAACTGGAAAAAGAATTTAGGAAGAGAGCACAATACGTTTGTTCGAATAGTAATGCCGTTAAAAACTAATCAGAAGAAAAGAAAACGCTTTCACAATCGCCTACTCGCATAAATAATAGTCAGATTTCAGAAAAAAAATCTTCTGCCGAGATCTAATCAACTACGGCAATACTGAAGAATGGTTTTCCTCAACACTCCTAATCGGAGTGAAGGCCCAATGACATGCAAATCCAGACCCTTGCTCCTACAAGAGGATTGCACGCATTCCCGAGATGGAAGCAGATCTCCACAGTTGATCGGCTGCACGTCTCAGCATGCCACTCCAGTTTTCCGGGAAAAGGCGTCTTCCTTACCTGTAACGACGAGGGTCCAGGAAGCTGAGGAAAACAACCTGGTTAGTCCCGGTAGCATATAAGAGGTCTCGTCTACCCGTTTGTTGACCCTCCCCCCTCCCTCCTCGAATAATCAACACTTTACAACATTAAAGAGGCTTATAACAATTTGCATGGAAATAATAAAACTGTTTTAATGCACTATAAACATAAAAAGTTTGTCCCATGAGTGACTGAAGAAAACAAAGGTATTTTTGGCTAGAAAAATACATCACATGTTGTTTTCAATATATTCTCTCCTTTTTTTTAAAAAAAAGAAAAGATTTTTTAAAATATTACCGCGTAAGTAGAAACGTTTTAGTGCTGCTAAGCTGAATTCAACAGAACCGTCAACACTAAGTAGCGTTAATGGTAAATTTACCGGCTCGGAGGTTAAGTAAAATTCAATATTCCACAAGGAACCATTATTGTCCCAATTGTGGTGTTCGTTTGCTTACACCAACAAATGGAATTTTGGACAATCAAATTGTTTAATTATCATAAAAAATGTATTTAATTTGAATATTCCATTTAATTATAATATTACGTTATCAAATTTCCAGAAGAAATCTAACTCAAATTAAATGTTAGTGACAATATAAATTTACGAGTAAAATTTAATCAAATTGGCTCAGTCGGTAAAGCAAAAAGAATAATCTACGCAGCTTCTAAATGGCTGCTCCCGGGAACGCGGGTGACGAACGATATAATTGTATTAAAAATCGCGAATCAACGAGAATGGTTTAAGTGGAAAACCGGGTTAAAATGCCGTTACCAGATGTTAACAATGGCCTGGTGACGTCGTTCCTGGTTTGCCGTGCAGGATGTTCCTTCGCTGAACACGTCTCCTCTAGCGCCTCTTCTTCAGCTTAAATCTCTATCAAAATGTCCTCTTTTTGTTTTCCTTACTACAAAACAAAATCTTCTTTCTCGAACAATGGCGAAATTAACTTTTCTGCATATTGTTTCCTCCACTGCTCTCTCTCTCTCGCCCCGACCTTCTCAGGAGAGCTCCCCGAACCAACTGTTGAATCTACAATGCACTCCAGGCAATCAACAATGTTGCAGACGGTGACGTTTCCCGCCTACTCGGCCTCACCAAACCATTCTCGTTTATGTCCTGTGTACGCAAATAACAAAAACTAAATTATTTTTGCTTTACCCGATGAATGTAAGGGTCATGAATCACCACACAATGCTATAAAATTCAAAGATCATTCTGACTATATCAACCCTAATACACTTTATTATTTCTTGGCATGAGGAGGATTTAGCCACAGAACGAGATTATCGGGCAAATATTACCACTATTATTATTATTAGTTACAAATTAAAACAACGAAAATCTCACATAGTATTCCTTCCTCCAGTTCCATCGGCTACGTATATTTTTATACTGTTAAACGACCAACATATAATTGTGGTGTGGTATTCAGTCCTAAGACTGGTCTGATGCAACCCTCCATGCTAACCTATCTTGCGCAAGCCTTTTCATTTCACAAAATGCGACATATCACTTACTCCCTAATCTGATTACCATATTTCATCCTCGCTCTTCTGTTCTCAGCCCTACACACTTCCCTCTACTACTAATTTTACAAGACCATCGTATCTTAAAACGTGGCCTATTAATCTATCCCTTCTCTTAGTCAACGTCCTCCATATTGTTCACTTTTCCCCTATTCTGTTTAAAACTTCCTCGTTTGTGTGATTTTCAGCATTCGCCTATAGCACCACATTTCAAAGGCTTCTATTCTTTTCATTTCCGTAACTCCTATCGTCCACGTTTCGCACCCATATAACGCCACGCTCCATACGAACATTTTTAGCAACGATTTCCTAATATTCACACTTATATTACCCGTAAGTAAATCTCTGTATTTCGCGAAAGCCTTCCTTGCCTGTGCTACTCTTTATGTCTAGTATACTTCTACCATTCCTAGTTATTACGCTTCCCACGTAGCAGAATTCCTTACCTTCCTTTAAAATATCCCTTCCCAATCTAACAGCCTTTGTTATTCTACTGTTTACTATACTACACTCCATTACCCTGATTTTTCCTCTATTTATCCTCATATTGAACTCTGTATTCAGGACCACGTTTATGTCATTTATCATGGTTTCCAAGTCTTCGTCTGACTCTCCTAATACTACAATATCATTCTAGACCTAATGTCTCATAATTCAAAGATCTCACTCGCTTTATCCACCCTAATCCTTTTTATTATATCTTCGTGTGTCGAGGATTTAGTCGCAGAACAATATTACCAAGCAAATATTACTACTATTTTTAAATTGTTATAGTTACAACGTAACACGATAAAAATCTCAAATATTATTCCTTCCTCCAGTTTCATCGTCTACATACATTTTTTTACACTGTTAAACTGCCAGCATATAATTATGAAACGACAATTTAAGCTTCGTGTAAAGAAAATGGTTCTATTATTGTTTGTAAGGGGGGGAGGGGGAGAGGAAGGAAAAAAAATCCACGTGAGAAGCGAAACAAACAAGGGCGTAAATGTGCCGCAGGTAAACATAATGAGAATAAAATGCAAACTAGAGGCACAAATATCCGCGGAACCTTATCTGCAACAAGCCAGTGCTCACGTGTCGCCATAAAGATGTTGTGAAACGTTTTCATTCAACAAGCCGCTTTCTGTTTCAACCACCGCGAACATAAAAAATAAAGAAACAAGGTGCATATTCCTCTGCCGCGTGAAGCAAGGAGAAAAATACCAAAAAAAAACACTTTATTGTGGTACTAATTAATTTTTTATTATTCTATGTGTCTCATTTTATGCAATGAACTTTGTATTTTTAGTAGCTCAATCAGCTCTTCCTTTTAATTTTACTAACCTGACGTTCCACGCCCCCTTTTATTATCGGTATCCTATAGAATGTTGTATCTGACGAAGGACGTCAGACTCTACACATTTTTTATTATTCCGAAAAACGAAAGAAAGGATGGACAGTGATATTAAGTATTTCGATAATTAACAGCGAGGGAGTAACGTGAGGGAATTAATTTAATTTACAGAGAATGAATTCCATTCAGTGACAGTAAAAAACGACAACAACAAAAGCAAACTGTTATGTTTCTTCTCTGTTAATATACACTTTTAAATACCTTACTCTTCTTTGGGTAAAATTTTAGTGTCAAAATAGGAAATTCATTAAAGTCTACAGTTTTAGTCCTTCTTAAAAAAAATTTTTCTACGTAACTGTCTAGGTTCTTGGCTATACCTAAATAATATTTTGTATTATCACGGTACAGTATTTAATTCGACACTAATGTGATTTAAGCGGTACAGAGCGCGTTGCCATGCCTCCCTATCCCCTGGTTCTTAAGTGTTATTAACAGATATATAAATATAGAAGTACGCGAATCTCATCTTATTTGTCATTTGTAGATACTCATCCGTGCCGAGATGGCTCACTGTGACGTCACCACTCATTCCACTACAATCTCTAGCCGTTTACATGATGCGGACTCAGTCCAAAAAGGATAACCTCTAACCTCAAAATTCTGTTTTAAATAACTTTGCAATTTTAGTGTGATTTCGAAAGCGTACAATTGTAAAAAAACACAAAATTTAAAATACAGACTCAAAGAAGTTTATCAAAAATTCTCACTTATGCAATTGAAAAAAAATTGAATTAAATTATAATGATTATAAAGTTTTCGCTTTGGTTTTATAAGTTAGTGTTTTGGAAATGTATTTTGAAAATGTGGAAAAAATTTAAGGTCTTAATAAATTTTTTAGTATTTATTATCAGCATCCGCTCATGTGTTCGTATTATGGTTTTAAATATTGAGTTTCAGTTCATAAAATAGATTAATTAAAATAATTATATGATTTATAAAAGTAGAAGTAACACTAAACCAACTAATTTCAACAAAAGTGTAGACTCTGTACCATGGTTTCTTTGACGGAGCTAAAGCCGAGCGTACCCGATGTTGACCGAGCGTTTCACGAAAAGCGTTACTCAGGGCTATTACATGTATAGCAATTTATACATAGTATCATTTAACAAAAGGATTTAAATGTTATGACCATAGCCGGAGAGAGAAATAATAAAACAAAAGGGAATCAAGAATCGATTCCTTTAGAGCTCTTCATATTCTAATTACCAGATTAATTTAAAATAATGTAAAAACATGAGCTTTTAATTAGGGAGACTCAGAACTAATGTTGCTTACTGAATAATAGGATGACCATAACTAAAAAAAATTTTCTCCGAAAAACTGAAATTGGTAAAGTACCGTGTTTTGCCCTACACACATGCATTTATCGCAAAATTAAACAGAAAATAACTTGATGGCGTTAAAATGTGCAGCCGGAGAACGTTTGAAGAAACAAACTAGGAAGACTGCGTAACGAATAATAAACTATGGAGATGTAAACTCTTCAATATTGTCACCAATTCTTGTAAGGAATAAATTCGAACTCATTCACTGGAAGGAGCTCTTCACTTCATGAAAGACAAATATAAATATGAATAATTTGATACTACATGAAGGAAGTTCAACTGGGAAGGAAAGAGGGGATAACAGGATGAGAGAGGCAACTGTGCTTTAATACCATAGGAAGGAAAACGGGGCAATGTGGAAAGTAGAGCAGCGTAGCCAAGGGTTGAGTAGCTTTATTTTTGAGTAACAGGCTACATGAGAGTGATCCTGAAACAGGCAACTTCCCTTAAATACCATAGAAAGGGGATAAAGAAGATAGAGCAAGGCAGCCAAGGGCTGACTAGGGCCCCCCGGTTTATAATTTAAGGAACCTGCCCCGTATGAATCCTAAACGAGATGCAGGGAAACCCATAGAAAACCTACATCAGGTAGGTTGGGCTATTGGGTACTATTCTCACGCCCTTCCAAATGACCGAAGACGAGTTTGCTGTGGAATCGCAGCATTCCTTTCTCCGTGTCTCCACCAGTTTTAGGAGGCAGCTAGTCGACTGATCCAATGGGGCCACGGGAAAACTCTTACCGTATGCCCAAGGTCTTCGACCCCAGTACATACACCTCCTGAAATAGATAAGGTGCCTCGGTATATGAGAACCATGAGAAAAACCAGAGAGAGTACGAGGCATTCCAACAGTTTATCTCATATAGGATCCTTCTAGGTAGGTTGGGTAATATATAGAAATGTTTTTTTTGTTAAGAGGCTACTTGAGGGTGTTCCTGAAACGGGCAACACCCCTTTTAAAGCATAGGGAGGGAATTGGAAAGAGGGGATGAGGAAGGTAGAACAACGTGATCAAGGGTTGACGGGAGTCCCCTGGCTATAGCAAAGGATCTACCCAGTAAGATGCAGGGAAACCCTAGAAATCCTGCATTAGGCAGGTGGGCGAATAAATGAAAAGGTTAATATTACTACTTTCGTCAATAAGCTGGACTTAAATTTATGTTATTTATTAAAAGTAATTTTACATACAAAGACAAATTATGTTTAAAATCGACAATTGTAATTAGTACCTAAGGAACAATATTTAAGGGGGGAATAACATGTTAAATGAGGGGATTTTTGGAGAGTAACAGGCTTCCTGAAGGTAATCGTGAAACGGGCAACTTCCCTTTAACGGCATAGGAATGGAATTGAAAAGGGGGGACGTGGAAGGCATTTTTCAGGTAATTATTTACGCCTAACAAATCCAAGAGTAATTTAACAGAAATTCCATAGATACTTATTTAAAACGAATGGAATTTTCATAGGAACGTGTAACGAGTAAATTAAATATTGATTACAAAAAAAGACACAGTAGACGTGAACTACAATTAATATAATATTAAATTAATTACCATAATAAATGGCATGGAGAAAGAGTTCAATATGAGGATTAATAGAGGGAAAACCAAGATAATGGAGACAGTGAAATAACAAAGGGGGTTAGTTTGGGAACGGATACTTTGACGGAAGTTAAAGGAATTCTGCTACTTGGGAAGCGTAATAATGTGGGATGGTAGAAGTATAGTAGATATAAAGAGTAGGATAGCACAGGCAAGGAAGACTTTCGCGAAAAAGAGGGATTTACTTACGGGTAATATAAGTGTGAATATTAGGAAATCGTTGCTAAAAAAGTTTGTATGGAGCGTGGCGTTATATGGGTGCGAAACAAGGACGATAGGAGTTGGCGAAAGGAAAAGAATAGAAGCCTTTGAATTGTGGTTCTATAGGAGAATGCTGAAAATCAGATGGGTGGATAGAATCACAAAGGAGGAAGTTCTAAACAGAATAGCGGAAAATCGAACAATATGAGGACGTTGACTAAGAGAAGGGATAGATTAATATGCCACGTTTTAAAACAGGAGGGTCTTCTAAAATTAGCATTAGATGGAAGTTTGTGGGATAAGAACAGAAGAGGGAGGCCAACGATGGAATATGCTAAGCAGATTAGGGAGGATGTGCGTTGTACTAGTTAAAAGGAAACTAAAAGGCTAGGGTAAGATAAGTTAATATGGAGGGTTGCATCAGACCTATCTTAGGACTGAATACCACAACAACAACAAATTATTTTAAGTTCGGAAATATTATGTTTTGCGAATTATAACCCTGCCCAATAAAAAGTGAATTGTGGAAGTTATTGTAAATTTGAAGGGAGAAATAAGCATTTAGATTTTCAGGGAAAGAAAAATGTCATAAACTAAACGTCTTTGACTGGCTGCTGCCACCACATGCAACAGAAAATTCAGTTATTTATAGGAAGAAGACTGAATTAAAGTAAAAGACCGAACAAGTTCTTGGAAATGTGTTGGGAAAGTCGAAACAATGAATATTAATGATATCGAAGTATTACCGTTCGATATTTCAGACTAGAGCCATACTCCATTAAAGAAAAGTGCATGCGACCTATTTTCCTTTAAATTTCAAATGTTGGTAACTACCCGTCAGAGATTTTACGATTTCTCATCGGCTCTGACACCCATTTTGAAGATGCCTTTCCTGTGCCACTTCGCCATGCTTTAATTTAGTGTCTGTCTGTCTATTCACGGTTCAAGTTAACAGTCCAGCCACTTCCCGACCTCTATTTTCCGCCATTTAGACATCTGTCCCTAACGACTTCGTGGCTTTTACCCGCAAATTTTTCACGTCCGTGCATGGAAAAAACCTCTCCTGTGTTTCCGGTTGTCGTCCTTTTGATGACCAACAGCTGGTCGTAAATCATCTCCGAAAAGTAATTTTCCTGTTTTCTATTCAGACGACATAAAGTTTCACCTCTTGGAGGACTCAAATCTACCTTTCTCTTCCTCCCCCTGCATCAAATCATACAAGAATTACTGTTCCCTAAGTATAAATTTAAGATCAAAATTTTTTTAACACACGGTATTCCAGATTGTTTTATCTTTTGCTTTTATCTTTGTCCCTTAAAATAATGTTTACACCTGTTGTATATATCTGTAATTCCTCAACTACCATCAGATATTATTCTAAATAGCTTTTCGTATTGTTATGTTATTGCAATGTTCTTTTAGATTCATTGATATTCACCAAAAAACTTAATGATACTGTCTCTAAGTTTAATTCACTGTAGTCTACAATAGCAGAATAGTGATTGGCAAAATTGTAGGTTGTTGTTGAAGTTTTAAGTCGTTAGATTGGTCAGATGCAACTCTCCATGCTACGCAAGCCTTTTAATTTTTACATGACTACTACATCCAACATCGTCCCTATTTTGCTCAGCATATTCCATCCTTTGTCTCCCTCTTCTGTTCTTACCCAACATACTTCCTTTTAATGCGAATTTTCACAAGACTCTCATGTCTCAAAACGTGGCCTAATAATCCATTCCTTCCCTTTGTCTTAGTCCTCCATATTGTTCTCTCTTTTCTTAATTTGCTTAGAACTTCCTCTTTAGTTACTCTATCCACCCATCTCATTCTTCTACAGCATCACATTTCAAAAGCTTCTATTCTTTTCCTTTCCCCAACTCCTACCGTCCACGTTTCGCACCCATACAACGCCACACTCCATACCAATATTTTTATTATTGATTTCCTAATATTTATACTTACATTGGCTTCTTTTTTGTTGTCTGTACTTTCCTACTCTAGTTATTATGTTGAATCTAACGACCTTCGCTATTTCACTGTTTCCATTGCTACACTCCGTCACCTATATTTTGCCTCTATAAATCCTCATGTTATATTCTTTCGCTGAGATCATGCTAATGCCATTTATTATGTTTTGGAAGTCTTCTTCTAACTCCCCTAAAACTATAATATCATCAGAATAACCTCAAGGTTTTTAATTTTTTTCCCCCTTCAGTATGATTCCTTTCCCATATTCCGTTTTAAATTTCTTCAACGCTTGTTCCTTATACAATTTAAAGACCATGGGAAACAGACTGCAGTCTTGTCTTACTCCTTTCTTGATTTCTGCTTTCCTTTCATGCCCTTCAATTCTAATTACTGCTGACTGCCTTCTGTAGAAGATATAGATAACTCTTTTTTCCTCGATATTTTATTCATGTCTGCTTCAAAATAGTTATTAGAGTGTTCCAGTTTACCTTTCCCGAGGGTTTCTATTAAATCTACAAATGCCATCTTCGTAGGCCTGGTTTTTCCTTATCTTGTCTACTACACTCAGTCGCAAAGTCAATATTTCCCCTCTTGTCCCTCCCTACATTCTTCCTAAAGCCAAACTGATCTTCTTCTGCCTAATTGTAGGTTATGGTCCTTTTTAGCCGTGTTTTTTTAAATTAATTACTCCTTTTTACATCATAGTTTTCTGCTTAAATATTTACAATAAATAAAAAAACTGCTTAAAAAGTCAGCATTAAATATATAACTATTTATTATCAAAAGCGACGTTTCATCTCCATTTCGAAGTTCTTCATCATATTTCTCCTTGACTCCCTCAGTAGAAAAGATTATTAAATTTACATGTGAAGAATTTGGTGTCGCACATGGACCGTCTCCAGCCCCTGACAGTTATTGCCTTAAATGATCTCTCGACTGAGGGAGTCATGGAGAAATCTGATGTATTGCTAAATTTTAAGCCTGAAGAAGTCTCAAAATGGAGATGAAACGTCTCTTTTGTTAATAAATATATTTTAATGCTGACTTTTTTGACTGTTTTTTTAATTATTCTTGTTTACGTTTGTGTTTCTTTTGTGCCATCAGCTGCTAGCATCGGTGTCTTCTATTCAGGGTGTATAAGAGCAGCGATGAGTTAGCTGATTATATTTCACCTTTCACTGACAGCCTCCGTACTCTTTGCAGAGCGGTTTCTTTGTTCTCGTTGATGATTCAGTTGCGTGGGTTTCGAGGGTCCGTTATGTTAGCCCAGGATCACTGACCAGATCCTATTCTGAGTGGGACGTATTAATAAGTCGGCCTCTCCCTCTTTCTATAGACATGAGCTCGTGCTTGACAATCAAGGAAGTTCGTTTACCCTGCGACATCAAAAGGTGATCCTTTAAGGTCGCGGAATATTTTAAACCAAACGTGTTACAGAACCTGCAAGAGCCAATGGGACACCTAAGATTATAAGCGAAAATGTTAAGTTAGCTCTAATTGCATTCCTAACGTCATCTATACCAATAAAGACAATTGAAGTGTCTGTCTGTCTGTCCGTATGATTTGTCTTGAAAAGGCTCCGAAATGGCTCAACGGATTTCAATGAAAACTTGAGGGTTTTAAAAAAAGGATATTTAATTTAAATATTCGTGCATATTTAATTTTGATATATTTTGCTGAAGATATTAATATAATGTGAATATAAAATATAAAAAATCCTACGGTAAGTTCTTTTTGGAGTTGCCGCGGCGTCTAAACTAACTGCGAGTTATAAGTCCTGTATCATTCATCCCATCTATCTATTGTTGCAGTATACTGAGAGAAAATGAACTTCTTTGTTTTGTTTATACGATGTATACATAAATTGGTTTTATTTCTCTCGTCAGGTAAATTTTAAAATTTAGTAATTTTTTTCCTTTTCTCCCTTGGCAGTACAGCTTATTGAGGGCCTGGGCCTACCGAGTCGACTGCGGACTGTCATCTTGCATGACACATTCCGAATTTGGAGTGGTGACACGTGGTCAGCGTATCGATCCTCCAACAGTAAAATTTAGTAATTGCTAATATAAAAATTAAAAGGAAATTATCTAGTTTGGTGTAACGTGAGTCGCTGTGTTACATTATCACCTTTAATATGCGATTTGAATAATAATTTCACCATTACGTAAGGTAAAATTTATATTCTGTTAAAAAAACTGAAAATATATTCATACCGGGCGGGTTTTTGTTCATATTGTGACGCTTTCGATGTCGGTTTAGTTATGTGTTGACCAAGAATTAAATAATGTACCGGGAGATAATATAAATAAATACGCGGGCAAGAGCCGGGTTCACAGCTATCTAAAATATGTGTGTGTTCATAGTAGTCTAATTATGGGTGCTATAATCTTTTCACTGGCGCTGCGGGAGTTTTCTCGCTGATCCCATTGGATCAGTCAGTCAACTGCCTCCTAAAACTGGTGCAGACATGGAGACGGGAATGCTGCGACCCCACAGCCAACTCGTCTCCCGTCATTCGGAAGGGCGTGAGAATAGTACCCCTTTGCCCGACCTTCCTGATGCAGGTTTTCTAGGGTTTTCCCTGCATCTCTTTAGGTGAAACATCGGGTAGGATCATTAAACCATAGCCCGGGTGCCGTAGTTAACCATTGGCTACCTTTCTCTACCTTCCGCATCCCCCCTCTTTAAATCCCTTCCAATGCTATTAAAGGGGAGTTGCCTTTGTTTTAGGATCATCCTCATGTAGCTTGTCAACTCCCACCCCCCAAAAAAACTGCATCCCCCTTTTCAATTCAATTCCTATGCTGTTAAAGGGGAGTTTCTTGCTTCAGGATCACCCTCATGTAACCTGGTACCCAAAAAAAGCCTTAACCATGCATCTTCTTGTTTCTATGGGATCCTCAATTTAAAATTGGTTTAGATGATAGGTTTAATGGAAGCAAACCGTTGAAATATATTTTAGATGGTCAAAAAAGTACTTTATATAGTGGCCACACGTCTTCTAGAAGTATTAAGTAACATTAACCTTTAAAAACATTTAACAAAACAATCAACACTAAGTGTGTATGTTGTTATAATCTTTGGAAATCTATAACATATATGCAGGAAAAGTATTAAGTAACTACTTCGAATTTCTTCAATCACCTTAAGCTAAGTAATAAACAATAAGCAATATATCGAAAATGTTATTATTGAAAACTGGCCTGAAGCGCATCCTCTGTATCGCGGTTTCTTTGACGAAGTTAAAACCGAGAGTTTCCTTGATCGGCAGAGCGTTACTCGGGGTTCTTATATACAGTGATTAGATTAATTGTTCAAACATAAAACAATACAAAAGCAAAGGACAAGGTAAATAACATTCGTGCTGAAAATTTTAATGTAGAATTTGCAGATAAAGGACTCTGTTCACTATAACTGTTGATGCAATTATAAATCAAATGGATCTCAGAAAAAATTTCTCAACAAAGTTGACGCAATTTACAGCTTACGTGGATGATTTACTAATAGCTATGAGCTGGAAGAGCGTCATTACAGAATCAATTAAACAGATCAAGGAAGACGTAATTCATTTGGCTGTCCTATTAAATAAGAATATTATGATATGAAAGAATGATCATTCAAAATGAGATGAATTTTAGGGTTAATGATTGGGAACTTGAGAAATCTAATTTTTTAAATATTTAGCATAAATTATTAATATTAATAACACAATATGACCGACCTCCTGTGGTGTAGTGGCTAGCGTCGTTGCACACTGCACAGACGTCCCGCGTTCTAACCCTGGCGTGGGCTTGAATGTTTGTGCCATCATGGACACCGAGACTGGGGTTGAGATTGCTGGAGAATCGATACGCTGGCCCCACGTGCCACTCCAAATCAAGAATGTGCCATTCATGTAAGATGACAGTCCGCAGAAAACCTGGCCTCGGGGCGTATTTAAGGGCCTCGTCATAGAAGCAGATTTGAATACACAAGGAAATCGGAAGAAAGGTTACAGACAGAGGAATTCGCCGGCTGCCCTCAGATCTCCTGCCGGGTCCCAACAGATTCCCTTAAACATCAGTGTTGGGAAATTGACACCTTTCTTATTTAATTTTCTTCTCTGTCACCAAGATCAAGAGAATTTTGTCCTGGATCGTCTAATGAACTACCACTCAACGGATTGAAATAGTCTCTAAATCCTGATCCTGATACCACTTTCTATCACACTTCAAGTCTCAATTCATCTGTCATTATAATCATAAAGTCCATTTCGAAATGCACTTCCAATACCCAATTGCCTCAAAATCAATTTAATAACTTATTTAATTTCCTTCGGGGGAGGGACACAATCCTTTCCAAACAAAAGTATTGACCTCCAGAATTTAGGAGGAGCCATTCAGCCCCTCTAACTACCGATATTTGCGAAAAATACCAGTCCTTGCATAGCCAGGCGTCACGGAGTCTCAACGAGTTTAGAATTTCCCGTCTGGTGGCAAACTATATTGCCCTGTTTTCAACCTTCTTCAATTTCTCTCAAGTCTACTACCTTATATTGTGTACCGCCAAATTTCTTTTTGAGTTGTTTTCTACCGTAACAACCAAGTTTATCAAAAATTCTCACTTATGACAACAAATCTATTAAATTGTAAGGATTATAATCTTAACAATGGTTTTCTTCGATATTTTATAGAGTTTGTATTCCAATATATTATTTAATGGACGTATCAAAAAGTAAAGAAATCAGCAGCCATCTTGAGTGAATATTTCCCGGCGTCCCCAGTTTCAATGGTTAGTAACGTCATTAATCTTTACAAAATTCATAAGAATTTTTTCATAAAAATTGCACACAATAAATAGTGCAAACATGTTTTTTAAATTATTAAACGGGTTATTTTCATTATTTTAATTGAATAATTTTATTAAACTTATTTTTTCCGAGCTGGAGATGTCGAGGGGTCGTTGCCCCTTCAGGTAAACGCCTGGCCTCACAACATGAAAACCTCTATACTAATTAGCAATTTGAGGGATTAAAAAGCCGCTGCCCAGTAATGTAATAAATGTGCAGGATGGAGTAATCTGCGGGATCCCAAAATTTTGTCACATTTCAGAGTTTCCCACAACAAGTCCAATGACCTTTGGGACGTCACATTTCTGGTAGACGCATGGACCCCGGATCTGCGTACTCAAAAATTGTAAGAACGTATCTTATTGGCCAAAATTTGAATCGGGAAGGGTAATCTCAGGTTTCGTGGCTAGAGAATGATCGAGGAAGAGACTGGTTGCGGAGTTGTCGTGGAGACGGAGGGATGAAGAGGTGCGGAGTTGACGTGGAGATGGAGGGATGAGGAGTTAGTTGTGGAGAATCATGGAGGAGAGAAAGCAGTTGGAGATTTGTTGAGAAAAGTTCGGATGAGATGTTCAGCCCACCGAATTCCAGAAGCTACAACTTTAATGGTTCCAAAGGTTGCGGTCAGATGTACTACCGAGTTCCGGTGTCGGTATCGTACTATAAATCCTTCAAGGCCGTCTACTGAGAGCCACAGCAGCAATTGCCACCATTGTTCAGAAAGTATAAATAAGCGTATATAAGCCCTTCATCCAGAATCAATTTACTTTCTATTTTAATTAATAAAGTTGTGTTGTGTGAACATATATATATATTAAAAACCATTTCCACATAACGCCTATTAATTTAGCATATATTTATATAGAGGATAATAAATAGGAAGCGGTCTAGGCTAATTGCCAGGCCAACGGCAAGAAAATAATGATCGCCATGACTTAATGTTAAATTAATATCAAATTGATGATATCGATAGCCAGAAGGAGAAACGCAAATCAGTACCACTTGAAGAATGGCAGGTCAACCCTTAGACCTGAAAATTGGGGCAAAGACTCTAATTTTGGGATTCGCAAAACATCTTCGTTGCAAGATAAACACGTGTAGCAACAATAAAGAAAGGACGGACTCCGACCAGACCAAGCCCGGGGAAAAAAGGGACACGAACCACCGACGGGAAACAACACCCAGCCTCGGAGAAAGCTAACACACCCAGACAGGCAAACGAAGGCGGGGCATAGGTCAATTTAAGAAGAAAGAGTGCAGATTTTTAGGAATTATTAGTGGGGAAGCCATAAAATCAGTCACATCAGAAGATTACATTACGTGCTGCCGTCCATTAGATTAGTTGACAAGACATAAGAATTACACAGTCAACGTGTAATTCGTTTCAAAAGAGCAGGTAGATAAATTTTTAATTTCATTTCATTTGTTGCTTTCTGGTGTTAAATCTAATTTGAAAATTGTAAAACTTTCTTATTATTTATTCTAGCTGCTGATTTAATCCATTTCGCTTTGAGTAAGGGAATCCTGGCCGTCGTATCTTGTGACTAAACAAAGTGAAGTGGCTCTTGTCGTCGTTCCTCTTTCCTTATAGATCAAAGCGCCGGTTCAGGTCTCCCGCCATGGAATATTCATACACGTAGCTGCGCAAACCTCATACGCCTTTGTGTTTTACTGCCTCTGAACAACAACAACCAAAACGAATTTCTTCTGCTTTACTTTTTTTTTCAGTTAAGATCAAACCTCGCCGAAGAAGAAGAAGTTGCTGCGTCTGTTAGGCAAAGCAGCAATCGTAGTAGAAAGCTTTACGTTTCCCAAAGCCGTGGAAAGTTCGAAGCGAAAACTTTCCAGAGCTGCTGCTGCTGCTGGAGGAAAATCTTTGTCTCAGGTTTCCAACGAGGTCAAACAGGCAATAAGGCACGAGTAGGAGGAGGAGGAGGAGGATGAGGATTGGGTCTTCACCTAACCCTTGACCTCGAGGCCTTCGCGCGAGGAATTCCTCCTGCAGACATGAATGACAGACGCAGTTTTTATTTACAAAACTCTTAACCGCACCTTAACCTATCTCGCCATAAAAATTCCTTAAGCTTTCTGGTAAAATCTGTGGAGATTGAAGGGAACTATATCAAACATCTCTAATTAAAACACTTTAATTATTCTTATTCCTGCAAATTAGGTTGAAATATACTCTTAAACTAAGACTATTAAAAAATTTCTTTGTAGAATGTACAGCAGTTTTTCAGCCCTGGCCTGCTTTTTTCTTACCAACTTTCTTCCTACCTGCGGCATTCTTTCCTTTATTTATTTTCTATTATATTTCTCCCGCTTACGATGGTTTATTTATTATTTTTCTCTATTTACTATCCATATTTAAATTCTATGTAATCCTCGTTTCCATCTTTTCTTAAGCTTACTGTCTTATTTTATTCTCTCTCCTTTCTTTTCAATATCTCGTTTCGTCGTTCAGACTATGTCTTTCCGTATTAACTTCCTCACGCGTTTCTTTTCTGTTGTTATGGCATTCAGTCCTGACACTGGTCTCATGCAACCTTCCATATTAACCTATCCTGCGCAAGTCTTTTCATTACCTCATAACTAGCAGAACTAATATCCTACCTGTGGTGACTCATGACCCCTACATTCAACGGTAAAGCAAAAATAATTGAATTTTTGGTATTCCCGTACAGCAGGACGAAAGACGAGGGTGGTTTGGTGAGGCCGAGTAGGCGGGAAACGTCGCCGTTTACATTATTAATTGCCTGGAGTGCATTGTGTCCCGGGATCTGTCCTGAGAAAGTCGGAATGAGAGAGCTGTGGCGCAACATGCGTAAAAGTTAAATTCAGCATGTTCGAGAAAGAAGATTCATTTGATGGGAGTACGGAAAACAAAAAGATAACATTTGATGGAGATTTAACCTGATGAAGAGGCGCTAGAGGAGACGTGTCCAGCAAAGGAACCTCCGGCAACGGCAAACAAAGAACGACGTCACCACGCAGAACATCTGGTAACGGCATGTTTCCTGGCTTTTCCAAATAAACCATTCTCGTTGATTCGCGATTGTTTTTATTTCAATTAAATCGTTCGTCACCCGCGTTCCCGGGAGCAGCCATTTAGAAGCTGCATAGATTCTATTTGCTTTACCGACTGAGCCAATTTGATATTCGTAAATTTACATTTTTACTAAAACTTAATTTGAGTTCTATTTCTTTTGGAAATTTTATAATGTAATATCATCATAGTTAAGTGGAATATATTCAAATTAAATATACTCTTTTTATTATTTATCAATTCCTTGTTATAATAATATTTTTGCGGTGTAAACGAAGACTAAACACCACATACCTAATCTGCTTATCGTATTCTATCCTTCGCCATCCTCTTCCGTTCTTTCCCCACACACTTCCATCTAATGCTAATTTTACAAGACCCTCGTGTCCCAAAATGTGGCCTATTAATCTATCCCTTCTCTTAGTCAACGTCCGCCATATTGTTCACTTTTCCCCTAATCTGTTTAGAACTTCCTCGTTAGTTACTCTATCCATCCATCTGATTTCAATCATTCTCCATAGCACCATATTTCAAAGGCTTCTATTCTTTTCCTTTCCGAGCTCCTATCGTCCGCGCTTCGAACCCATATAACGTCACACTCCATACAAACATTTTTAGCAACGATTTCCTAATATTCACACATATATTACCTGTAAGTAAATTCCTTGCCTGTGCGATCCTACTCTTTATGTCTACTATACTTCTACCATTCCTGGTTATTAATGAGATTTCCTTTACTTCCGTCAAAATATCCCTTCCCAATCTAACACCCTTCTTTCTTCCCCTTTTTCCCGTACTCCATTTCCTTGGTTTCCCCTCTATTAATCCTCATATTGAACTCTTTCTCCAGGACCACGTTCATGGTTTACAAGTCTTCTTGTGATTCCCCTAATACTACAATAATATCCATATTTATTTGTGCTAATATATAATATAATATTTAGAATTATTTTTGCAAAGGAAAGTGGTGCATTCTAGACTTCTTATTTTCTTTTTGTATGTATTTATTTCATGAGTTACAAGGTAGACCACCTGAGACGTAGATTGCACGAAATTAAGCTTTTTAAATAGCTTTTTATATAACTGAGTTAATTCAACCTCTTTGTCAGTTTTTTTTCTTTCCTCCCAAATTTGAAATATTGAACGTTACAACGTTTCGTCTCTAATTTGAGACTTCTTCGGGTATTAGTTTAGATGTACACGGAACCTCACTCCTTCACCGATATTGTAAATGGTAAAAATAAACAGTGCCTGGTTTAAATTTTTTCCAGTGCGAATGTGTTTCAGTCACTCCGCGTCGAAATGAGTCGTTTTTCTCCCAACTCTAAGAGGGTTTGCATTTGCGGTTGAGACAATTTTTTACCTTTTCCTTGAATATATAAAGGGGGGAGCGTCGTGAAAATGTTTGTCGTCCTGCGTCAGAGTAGAAGGAGTAGGAGGAGGAGGAGGAGAGGAATGTTTAAGGGTGCGCAGGCACGTCAGCAGCGAGGGGCGAGATTAAAGGGCAGGCTGCCGTGAAATGAGATACCTTTGAGATCCTTCCTTACGTCGTAGATAGCATCGCTAAATGCGTCGCGTGATACATTTACATGCAAAGGAGAGAGAACTGCGCCAGGAGACCAGAAAAAAAAAGAAATATATATACTATACTACTCTGTATCTCGCCAATGTAATATTTGCGCGGCCCTATTATTTCGTAAAGCGGTTTCTGTTACTCACTCGCTTTATTTTTCAGTATACAGATACTCAATTTTCTTTTTTGGGTTAACCGGCTACTTGAGGGTGATCCTGAAACAGGCAACTCCCATTTAATAGCATAGGAAGGGAATTGAAAAGGGGGGATACGTTTAGACCACTCTTTGTCAATATTTGTAACTAACTGGGGATGTAAAATGTCAGACAAAATAAAATAATAATAAATATAGTTAGAAAACTGAATATATATTAAGTTATATTAAAAGCTATAAACCATGTGAAAAGGAAAGCTGAGTCCATATATATTTTACGGATGGCGTGGTCGAATAGTGATGGACGCACTCGCTCCCCTTACGGTTAGAAACACCAGTTTTCCAACGTATATGAGAAATTTCTTGTTCTAGTCGTGGTATTCAGTCCTAAGACTGGTCTGATGCTAACCCGTCCTGCGCAAGCCTTTTCATACCTACATTGCTACCTCATCCCGCGTCCTCCCTAATGTAATTAACAGCTTCCATCCTTGGCCTCCCTCTTCTTTTCTTACCCCACAGACTTCCCTCTAATGCTAATTTTACAGGACCCTCATGTCCCAAAACGTGACCTATTAATCTATCCCTTTTCTTGGCCAACTTCCTCCATATTCTTCTGTCTTTCCCTAGTCCGCTCATATCATATTGGTTACTTGCTGTATGCAGCCATCTCGTTCTTCTATAGCACCACATTTCGAAAGCTTCTATTCTTTTCCTTTCTGCAACTCTTATCGTCCACGTTTCGCACCCATATATCGCCACACTCCATACAAACATTTTTAATAATAATATAATAATATTCATAGTTATATTAGACGTATCTAAAATAACCTTTTTCTCAAAAGCCTTCCTTGCCTGTGCTATCCTAATCTTTACGTCTACTATACTAGTTATTATCTTGCCCAAGTAACAGAATTTCTTAACTTGCTTCAAAATATTCCTTCCCAATCTAACAGTGTTATGCCACTGTTTCCTATACTACACTCCATTACCTTGGTTTCCCCTCTATTAATCCTCATGTTATACACTTTCATGCCATTTATTATGGATTCCAAATCTTATTCTGACAACTTTAATAACACAATATCATCAGCAAACCTCAGGGATTTTTATTTCTTCTCCTTGTAGTTTGATTTCCTTTCCATATTCATTTTTTACTTTCTTCGTCGCCTGTTTTGTATATAATTTAACAAGCCCGGGAGACAAACTGTACCGTTGTAGTTTTCTCCCAGACATAACTGTCAGATTTTGAAACTCATTTTTTACCGTTGTGGATTTTTTTAGATAGTCTCTGTGTGTAGTTAGAACATTCTCGCGAGAGAATAATGTACATTTAAGTTTCAGTCTGTCCAACAGAAACTTTTCAGTTAAAAAGAAATAGGTTTCCTCCCTTCTGACATGCGATTCCTTGCACCTTTATTCAAGATTAATATTACAATTTAGAGAATCCTCAATCAGCAGAATTCCGTGGCTACTAGTTTTGTCATCTGCATTCGGCAGCATTCAGGATTGCAACTCCCCGCTTCCCATTTTATAAATATCTTTTTTTTTATTTACAACTCTGCGGCTATTCCGACAGATACTCTTTTTATTCCGCATAATAATTTGTAATTACTGCATTGCGTAGGTAAAAACTTTTTTTTTGTAGTGGCCAAATATTTGGACAGTTAAATTGCGGGCTTGATTAATATTTGTTTGAAGCGATCTGTTTCCATGATAAATATAATGTAAAATGCTACTCCCGTTTAACGTTTCAAAAAAATAAACACATTAAACTTGTCTAAATTGGAGTTAATGCCGCGAGTTGTAGTCCAGCCGTGTTTACTGCGTTCTGCTGGAACGATTTTTACACAAACGCGCTTCAACTAAATAAAAGCTGAAATAAATTACTGTCAAGATGATTTTTCTAAATAGTTTTGAGGTGACAAAGATTTAATTGGAAATTTCATCATTTTAATTTATTTATATACACCCTTTACAGGGTGTTCAGTTTATCTGAAGACATTGAAATATCTCGAGATCCAAACATCGGATCAAAAAAAAGTGACTAAAAATGTTTGTCTAGAAGTGAGGAAATCTGGGGGTGGGGGAGGAAAGAATTAAGAAACTTAAATGGGAACCCCCATTGTTTTATTACAAACTAGAATTTTCCAGAAAAACTTTCTCTAATTTGACCTACGATTCGAGTCATTCCGGTCACCGAAATAATCAAAATGGGTTAAAAAACGTTGGGATATCGCAATAAAGAGGCACTACATCAGTAAAATAAAATTAAATATTTTTTGGGTTTTTAATTTGTATTCGTTCATTTAACCTTTCGGTACGAAGTTTCTGCCTTTCTCAAAATTTGTTTAATAGTCAGTCAACATTTTTTTTATAAAAGTGAATAAAACGTTAATAATTTCAAAACACATACAGAAATAACTGATATTAAATATTTATTTTCAATCTAAAATATCGCGTCGAAAGATTAAAAATGTTGTTGCGGTATTCAGTCCTAAGACTGGTTTGATGCAATCCTCCATGCCATCCTATCTTGCGCAAGCCTTTTCAGATCATAATAACCAGCACAGCCCACATCCTCCCTATTCTAATTAGCGTATACCATCCTTCGTCTCCCTCTTCTGTTCTTACCCCACACACTTCCCTCTATTGCTAATTTTACAAGACCTTCGTGTCTTAAAACGTGGCCTAATAATCTATCCCTTCTCTTAGTCAACGTCCTCCATATTGTTCGCTTTTCCCCCATTCTGTTTAGAACTTCCTCGTTAGTGATTCTATCCACCCATCTCATTCTCCTATAGCACCACATTTTCAAAGGCTTCTATTCCTTTTCTTTCCCCAACTCCTATCGTCCACGTTTCGCACCCATATAACGCCACGCTCCATACCAACATTTTTAGCAACGATTTGCTAATATTCCCACTTATATTTAAAAATATATTTTCGTAATTTGAACTTTTATAATTAGTTTTCTGTCGTATTATAATGTTTTATAATGAATTAAAAAGGTTACATTTCAGTAATTTAATGAGACAGTGGTTCGTTTTTAAAATCCAGTCAGCTCAAGTATATAGAAAATGCCTTATCATCAGAATTTAGACCCAAGAAAAAACAATTTACATTCACCTCCAACATTTGCGTTTCATTGATTCAATTACTTACATAATTTGCATCTCAACGCCCTTGGGGAGTGGGGGTAGGGGTGGACAGTTATGGTGTCATTAAGTAGCATTTAATATTATTTTGCTCATCTGGTGTCTATTTCTTGAAACATCCCCATTTTTGAACGATTTTTTTACCCATTTTTGTCGATTACAACGCCATTTGTGACCGAAATGACACGAATCGTAGGTTAATTTTGAGTAAATTTTTTCCGGAGAATCTGAATCTGTGATAAAAATGGGGGTTCCCATATAAGTTATTTTAACTCTTCCATCCCTCACTCCCAAGGGGTCGAGTTTCGTATCCTTAGATATCCCCTTTCGAGACGAACATTTTTCATTCACGCTTTTTTTGATCCGATGAGTATTTCTCGAGATATTTCAATGTATTCAGGAAATCTGAACACCCTGTATAATAGCCCTGATTAACGTTCTTCGTGAGACGCTCGGTCAACATCGGAAACGCTCGCCCTAGCTTTGTCCTCCAATATTTTCGAATAGAAAAATATATTTTTTCAACATTTAAATGAGAAATATGCTGAAAAAACTTCTCAGCCAAATAGCAATACTGATTTCGAAACATGCTCTCTTTTTTTAATATCAACATTTGTACCTTACATATTTGAAAATACTTAAATATGTTGTAAATAAATAATCTACTTTAATTTATCTTTTTCTCGTTTAATAGTATTTTAGCAGACTCAAAAAGCTCTGTTTTAGCATGGGCTCTTATGGGCCTACGGGCGAGTTACACTTACATGGGAGTGGATGACGTCACGATGCACACTGTAGGCAAGTCCTAGCATTGCCTCTCTATCTATTTAAGATACTCTATGATAAGAAACAGTATCCATAACCACTACAAAACGTAGTCTGCAATAATTAGAATTGAAGGTCACGAAAATAAACCAGAAATCAGAGTAAGACAAGGATGCCGTCCGTCGCCCATCCTGTTTAACTTATTCATTGAACAGGCGATGAAGCAAGTTAAAACGGAATACTGCAAGGAGAAGAAATAAAATCCCTAAGGTTTGCTGATGATATTCTAAAATTTTTCGGGGAGTCAGAAAAAGACTTCAAAACATAATAAATGTGGTCCTAGAGAAAGAGTACAACAACAGAATTAATAGAGGCAAAACAGAATTATTGGAGTGTAGTATGGGAAACAGTGGAAAAACAAAGGTTGTTAGATTGGGAAGGAATATTTTTAAGGAAGTTAAGGAATTCTGTCAATTGGATAGATAATAACTAGGAATGGTAGAAGTACAGTAGACATAAAGAGAAATGTAACACAGGCAGGGAAGGTATTATAAGTATGAATATTAGGAAATCATTACTAAAAATGGTCGTATGGATTGTGGGGTTCTATGGGTGCAAAAACCTGGACGGTAGGAGTTGCAGTTAGGAAAAGAATAGAAGCCTTTGAAATGTGCCGCTATAGAATAATGAGATAGGTGGATAGAGCTACTAGCCAAGACGTTATAAGCAGAATATGGGAAGAGAGAACAATATGGAGGACGTTGACCAAGAGAAATGATAAATTAATAGGCCACGTTTTGAGACATGAGGGTCTTGTAAAATTAACATTAGAAGACAGGAATAAAATATCGAGAAACTAGAGTAATCCGTAACCTCTACAGATAATAATACTTTAGTGGACTCAAAAAGCACTGTTTTAACATGGGCTTTTATGGGCCTACGAGCGAGTTACACCTACAGGGGTAGGGATGACGTCACGCCTCTAGCGCTGCTACTGTCTATCTATTTAAGATACTCTTAAGTATTGCCTCCGTATCTATTAAAGATACTCTTTGGTTTGGTCTCTGAGCTAGACTCTTTGGCGACAGGCAATTTTTTTATTACTAGTGGTCTGTGTTTCATCCAATTTGAGTAATACTGGAGGAGGTTTGGAGAATTCTCCGACGAGGGTTAAATATTTAATGTACATCAAATCAATAAATTATAATAATTTTTGTTCGTTTGGATTCATACCCCGACGACAGACAATGTAGTCAATTCTTTTTTACGGTTAACAGGCTACATGAGGGTGACCCAGAAAAAGGCAACTCCCCTGTAATAGCATACGAAGGGAATTGAAAAGGGGGAATGTGTAATGTAGAGCAAGGTAGCCAAGGGTTGACTAGGGCCCTATAGTTCAAGGATCCTACCCGGTGTTTCACCTAAATAGTTGCAGGGAAAACCCTAGAAATCTTACATCAAGTAGGTTGGGCATTGGGTACAATACTTACGCCCTTCCGAATGACGGGAGACGAGTTTTCTGTGGGGTCGCAGCATTCCCTTCTCCATGTCTTCCCCAGCTTTAGGAGGCAGTTGGCCGACTCATGCGATGGGATCAGCGGACAACTCTTGCCATATGCCCAAGGTCTTCGACCCCAGTACATACACCTCCTGAAATAGATCAAGGTGACTCAGCATATGAGAGAGTGCGAGGCATTCCCGACATAGTGAGGTGAGCCCCGCAGTCACTCTGAGGTGAACTCCCACACGCGCTATTCCCGTTGTGTACTCAATAAATTTTAACAGCATATAAATAAAGCCATAAAAAATATTTTTCTTCGTAATGGTTTATATTTCATATATACATAAATCAGTAGTTGGGAATTGTAGACTGACGTCACAAAACCTTTCACATGATTGAGGCCCCGCTAAAGAAGTTTCTTGTTTAGCTAATACCACCATTAAAATATTTTTACATCTGAGGTAGAAGACTTTGCATAACCTGAATTTTATTGAATCAACTTCCTTTGATTTGTATATAGCTTCTTAGCGGTCAATAAATGGAACGCCGTTTACCCTCATTCAAAAGTTGTTACGCTGCATAAGTGAGCTTCATTTCTAGCATTCCTACCTTAATACAGTGACTTCAACAATAGACAGGTTTCTTTACCTCTTTCCGTGCCTCTTTTTAGTTATTTACAGCCGAGTAGCACCTTTAGAAAGGTGCGCTTTTGTTATCAGTTTATGACCGTCGCCGAGTTACAAAGAAATGTACATGTGCAAGGAACGCCATAGCTGTGACAGTGATAAGGACAGCAAAACGTGGAATAATGTGAGGGAATATAAGGAGTCAATTTACCTTTAGAATGTTTAAAGAAGCACGGTCAGTATTAAAATGAATCAATCAAGACACTAAATCTAACCTCCTACTCATCGAAATAGGGGGACGGTAAGAACATTTTCAGTGGCTACTACATAAAGACACACAGGCATTTGTTGTTGTTGCTGTTATGGTATTCAGTCCTAAGACTGATCTGATGCAACCCTCCATGCTAACTTATCTTGCGCAAGCCTTTTCATTACATTATAATTAGCACAAGCCACATCCTCCCTACCTTGCTTAGAGTATTCCATCTTTGGCCTCCCTCTTCTGTTCTTTCTCCTACACACTTCCCTTTTATACTAATTTTACAAGACGCTCATGTCTAAAAACGTGGCATATTAATCTATTCCTTATCTTCGCCAACGTCCTCCATATTGTTCTCTCTTAAACCTATTCTGTTTACAACTTCCTCGTTAGTGATAAAATATGTATATAATATATTTGCAAATTTTAAATTAATTTATCATAATTAACTAAAATGTTGCAAGATATTTCTTGTACAATTCTTTTATTTAATTGGTTGTGACTTGGGTGATTATTTATTTTGTTACATATTAGAAAAATTATTTTGCCCAAATATTCCTTGTGCTTTTCGTTTTATTAAATTGTCTCTGACTTATCATATATATTGTAACATGAAAAGTTACACTCAACAATGCAGGCCAGCTTGCGAGTTGCAATTGTTGAGGAACGACGCAGCCCGGGCCAACAATGTAGTCTGGCGAGACTTTAGGGAGTCGTCATGGGGTAACGGAAGGAGAAGGTTGTGTCGGCGGGACGACGAGAGAATGACCACGCCCTGCATATTTAATTATTTCTCGTGCTCTGATTGGAATTAAAACTACTAAATTCCATTTTTGGTTTTTTGTGAAAAATATCTGGAGCCCTAAAAGAATACGGAGGAACGCGGAATCCGCTACAATATATATATATATATATATATATATGACTTACAAATTAAATAAACGAGCAAACAAGTCACTTGTGTACCTTGAGAAAGATGGCAGAGTACGCCATCGAAACATGTGCCTAATGTTTCATTTCATCCGGGTCTCTGATAAGTCAGAGACAATTTAATAAAACGAAAATCACAAGGAATATCAGAGCAATATATAAACTTGTAACATTTTCATTAATTTCCAGAATTAATTAACATTTTTTAACTCCAAGTAATTTTTTAAAAATATTAAATAAGAAAATTCGCCCGATTTTTGTCGTCCTAAGACTCGTCTGATGGAACCCTCCACGCTAACCTATCTTGCGCAAGCCTTTTCTTTTCCTCATAACTGCCACATGCCAGATCCTTCCTAATTTGCATAGCGCATTGATTCTTTGGCCTCCCTCTTTTGTTCACTTCCCTATAATACTAATTCAACAAGACCGTCATGCCTCAAGACGTGGCCTATTAATCTATCCCTTCTCTTGATCAACGTCCTCCATATTGTTTTTTCTTCCCCTATTCTGCTACGAACTTCCAGGTTCCTTGCTCCAACCACACATCTCATTCTTCTACAGCACCACATTTCAAAAGCTTTTATTGTTTTCCTTCCTGCACCTCCTTCCGTCCACGTTTCACACCCACTTAACGCCACACTCCATACCAACCAATTTTAGTAATGATTTCCTAATAATCACACTTATATTACTGGTAAGTAAATTCCTATTTTTTGTGAAAGCTTTCCTTGCCTGTGCTATCCTATTCTTTTTGTCTACTATGCTACTACCAACCCTAGTTATTCGTCAAAATTCCCTTATCAAGGTAATTTCGTATTTCATATGCTATGTACTTGCCGTCTATATTTAATAAGGTTTACATTGAAAACAATTTGCTATAAATTTTTATCTATTTACTTCTTATTCTTCTTAGAAGGCGCTACAACGTTTCTTTAATGAGATTTTTTGGCATACTCTACAACAGCCTTCCATCTTTCTTGTCGTGAACCAGTCTCGTCCAGTTTTTTTTTGCTTTCATCACCTTAATATCTTCTAGGAGGTCGTCTCTCCATTTATTTCTTCGCCTTCCCTTTTGTCTTGTATATTTACTTGTCTATTTTAAACAATTTTTTATTGTTTTTTAATTATACTATACCTGTGGTTTATAATATCTTTCTTCTTCCCTCGTTATGTTTCTTTTCCAATTTAGGCCCACGCATTTTTTGTTGGTACTTAAAGTGGTAATTTAGAAGTAGAGGTCTAATTAATGAATTTATAAATATAAATTTAATTTTAAAAATGAAGTGAATGTGTCGCGCGGGTTATTTTATCGTAACAGAAATCTGAACCATGTAAATTTGCCGCCATTAGTTGTTAGGTGTTGAGCATTTGATGGCCACTCGATCGTCCTTATTCCACTTGTTGCTGCGTGCAGGCCCCGTGGAAGTGGTAAAGGTTCTCTTCGAGCCAAGGTGATGAAGCTGTCGAACATCTTCCCGGAAGCCTGGCGGCGGTTGTGACCTTGTGTGGACACCTCTGTCCTTCTGGAGCACCGTTACCAGGAGAGGAGTGAGGACCGGTCTGCAGGACCAGTCCGTTACATGGAGCCTACCAAGTAATAAACTACGACTGCACCTGCTCTTCACTCTCTCTGTCGTCAGACAACTGCCCGTCTGTACACAGGACAACATTACTATGATATCAATAAATACATTAATTTAGTCCATTACTTTCACAGTCATTTAAGTGCAATTCCTTGTCAAAAACAAAGTGCTTTAGTCCTTACAGACGTCTCCGAAACCATCTAAACTCGTCGTGTGACCTGCAAGTTTTACAATCATCCACCTGGAGCGCTGTACGTACATGATCTTTCAAAAGCCATTTCAACGATCTAACACGATCCAATTGTGCGTACGCAGGCCAACAATCCTGGGAAGATATTGCATCAAAGTTTTTAGAAGTAAATTATTTCAGTAGAGGGGATCATCATTGTAAAATTGGGCAGTGTAGCTTTAAAACTGTCGTTGGGAAATTTTCATTTTTAAATCGGACTGTAAGGGATTGGAACAATTTACCTGCAGAAGTTTTCGAAACATTCCCTGCCAATAGTAACGTGTTTCAGGGAAGAATTAGGAAGTGTAGTGAAGTGCGACGAATCAATATATGAATAATGGGTATTTTTGTGTTAGGATTTAATTTAATTTATATTAATGAAATTATTATCTATAACATATTTTATTTTTAAGTTTATTTTTCGTAACTGCCACCGAGTGCTACTCAATTGCAGTATTAATAATAATAATAAGCACGCCCTATTAAATAAATTTAATAGAAGGGACAATATTACTACCTTAACTCTAAAGGAATAAAATTTCGAGAAAGAAGGCTTACAAATAACCTCTACAGAAGGCAGTCAGCAGTAATTAGAATTGAATATCAAGAAAAGAAAAGAGAAATCAAACAAGGATGCAGTCTGTCACCACATGCTCTTTAACATATATATAGAACGTGCGATGAATAAAGTTAAAACGGAATATGGAAAATAAATCATACTGAAAGGAGAATAAATAAAAACCCTAAGAATGTCGTAGGTTTTCCATGGGAATCTTCTGAGCTCTTGGGCTTCCACTTGACAAAGATGGAAGAGATCTTTACCATCGAAACGTCGTGGCAAAATACAAACCTGACCCGGGTGGAAGCCCAAGAACTATTTATTCAAAAACCCTAAGGTTTCACGATGATATTTTATTATTAGCGGAGTCAGAATAAGACTTGGAAACTATAATAAATGACATGAAAGTGATCATGGAGAAACAGTTCAATGTGAGGATTAATAGAGGGAGTGTAGTGTGAGAAACAGTGGAATTCTACTTCTTGAGAAGCGTATTAACTAAGGATGGTAAAATTATAGTAGACATAAAGAGTAGGATAGAACAGGTAAGGAAGGCTTCCGCAAAAAAGGGGATTTAATTACCGGTAGTATGAATGTGAATATTAGGAAATCATTACTAAAAATATTCGTACGGAGCGTGATGTTACATGGATGTGAAACGTGAACAGTATGACTTGCTGATAGGAAAAGAATTGAAGACTTTGAAATGTGGTGCTATAGGAAAATGCTGAAAATCAGAATCACTAACGAGGGAGTTCTAAGGAGATTATGTGAAGGGTGAACAATATGGAGAACGTTGACGAAGTGAAGGGATAGATTAATAGGCCACGTTTTGAGACACGAGGGTCTTGTAAAATTAGCATTAGAGGAAAGTGTGTGTGGTGTAAAAAGAATAGGGAAGTCAATGATGGAATTCAGCAAGCGCATTAGAGAGTATATGTAAATGAAAAGGCTTGCAAAAGATTGGTTATCATGCAGGGTTGCATCAGGCCAGTCTTAAGAGTGAATACCACAACATAAAACATCTCGAGAGTCAAAAATACTGCCGGTGCAATAGGAGGGCTAAAAGTATTTTTAGTAGTCTAACAGAATAAAACTTCTCCCACACTTACGAGGTAAATTTTTTACTTAAATCTCATACTGTAACTCTGCAACTCGGATTACACCAGTTTCGCCAACACACTCGATAGTTTCTTTGTTACTTTCCTCATGACTCATTTTCACCCCCACCCCTTACATCCTAGAAGGGGTTCATTTTATACATAGATATTGTCGGAAAAACAAAGAAATTGATCCCAAAGTATTTTCGACTCAAATATGAGCCTTTCTTATATATGAAAATTTCGTCAATTCGACTCATCCCCCTAGGGGTTGGTTTTGGGTCGCGAGGAATACGAAAACAAACTTTTATCAGAATTGTTCGATCCTTTAAATATGTTACGGAGAAGTGTGTTTTACCCCATCCTATCCCCCTGTTAGTTGGTGAACTACAATTTAATTCACATTCTAAATGTCAGAATCAATCTCAATAACTCCCATAGCACCGATTTCGATACCAATGTTGACTAGAACATTTTTATATTCATATGACGCCCCCTACACCCCCGGGGTTCGAATTATACGCAAAAAATTCACCAAAAACGCTATCAAATTAATTAACACAAAAATATATATTCGAAGGAAATAACTGCAGTTTGTTGATTTTTGATATTACCGCAAAGTTGTGGTAGCCGTGTTTTACCCTAATTATGTTCAGTTCGGTTCGCCAACAGCACCAGTTCAAAATGTGGTCCGTTACAGATACAGTAGCATGCGGAAGTCTGTTCTACACCCCTTACAACCCCTCTTAGGGGGTGAAGTGTGATTTGAATCATCATTTTTATATCATCATTTAATCGGTTCTCATTACACCGGCTTAGAGCCCGATCTGGATGGTTTTCTGGTTATTTTTATTGGATGCACCTCCACCCCCACCCCTCCGAATATTCCTCTTCGATTAAATATGGAGTTGCAATTATCCGCTAGTAGTACTGAGGAACTATCAAATTAATTGACCCAGAAATGATGGAAATATTGGCCACTTTTGGAATATTTAAAATTCTCCACCTCCGCCGCTACTGGTGGTAGCCGTGTCTAACCACATCTCTGATTTCGCGGTTGCAAAGAACACGTGTACCAAATTTGGTCGGAATTATTTCACTAGTTTAGATATGTATGAGTTTAAATGAGGCAGACACTCACATATACGGGCAATTTTACTTTAGAAAAGATTATATTTTACCAATGAGTTTCTCGACGTACAACATATCCTGAACATATCCCTCGTCCAAAGTTTTCAAAATTGCTTTTACACGAACTAGTTGAGTTAACGAACCGAACTGTAATAAAGATTGGAGGCTTACTGTCAGATCGAAATAAATTATTGGCGTACGCATTGCTTCCTTTTTGGGTAACAGGCTACATGTGGGTGATCCTGAAAACGGCAATTCTCATTTAATAGTATAGGAATGACATTGAAAAGAACTGATGTGGAAGGTAGACGAAGGTAACACTGCGAGGGTTAACTAGGTCCCCGGACTATATCTTCAGAATTCTACCCGGTGCTTCACCTAAAGAGAAGCAGAGAAAACCCTAGAAAAGCTCCATTATGTAGATCGGGTTATTGTCCACTATTCTCACGCCCTTCCGAATCACGGGAGACGAGTTTGCTGTGGGGATCAAAGCATTCACTTCTCAGTTTCTCCACCAGTTTTAGGAGGTAGTTGGCCGACTGATTCAATGGTATCAGTGGACAACTTTTACCATATGCCCGAGGTCTTCGACCCCAGCACAAACACCTCCTAAAATTGGGTGAAGATGCCTCGGCAAATGAGAACCTTGATTAAAAAAAACAGACAGTACGAGGCATTCCCGACATAATCAGGATGAGCCCCGAAGTCCATCTGGGGGAGGAAAATCCTGTGAGAGAAAACTCCCACGGGCGTCTCTTATCTTACGCATAGGTTACCGTTGTATTGCTAAACCTTACGTAAGGCTTGCATACATAAATCGAAGAAGAGATCCTGCTCCGAGAATCGAAATTTATGCATAACTCCTCCCCCTCCCCTCCCCATTCTTAGCTCCAGTCAGTGCGTCTTAACATATTACGATCGATTAACTTTTAAAAGTTATTTTGGCAAGAGCGTCACTTCGTGAGCCTGAATTTATAATATCCTTAATCGCCCCCCTAGAAGTGATAGTAGAGCAGAATAAAATAAATAACGAGTCTACATTTTCAACCCCCCCCCCGTCCCATCCCCCTCCCGGATCATCCCTTATCGCTTCTCCTACTCGACTCATTTGAGAAGGTTGTAAAGTCGAGACGGCGTTAAACCCGTGTAAAATCCGAGCCAAGTTATGAACGCATAAAACATAAACAGTTGTAGGGTTTTACTGTAGCGGATTAGAAGCAGCGAGCAATAACCGTGAAATACCGATACCTGGAGGAAAGGCCGTAACCACGCCCCCCGACCATGTAATAAAAGCGAGTCTCACCCACCCTTGAGGTGAAGGTTTGTCTTTGTTTTAACTAAGTCGAGAGAATTTCGTGACGGAGTGACTTATCTTTCCCGTTATCGATTCTCCGTAATGAAGTTCTTGGTACGTCCTCAGGTGTTACGTGTCATTCTTTCCACGGAAACAAGAGGTTGTTTCCATAATTTACCTACTGCAGCACTTCACACGGGGATGATCGGAACCAACTACTAACATTCTACGTGAAAAAATACCTGGGCAGTTAGAATATTTAGTTCCTATTTTCGTTTTTGCAACTGAGGATGACTATTTAAGACAACCACAAAAAGATTTATCACCGCAGACAAAGAAAACGTTCAACCTTCTTCTGGAAAAAGTTAAATCCGGAATTGAAGCAATCATCTCCAAAGACGAAGCAAGAGAATGACGTATTACATGCAAACAAAAGGAAAGTGAGAAAAAGAAATGAAAAGCAAGAAAAAGCCAACTGGGAATTCTCTCTCGCAGGCATTTCTCCCCAGATTAATTCAGGAGTTAACCTTTGCTTCTTCGAGACACGGAGAAGGGAATGCTGCGTCCCCACAGCAGACTCGTCTCCCGTCATTCGGAAGGGCGTGAGAATAGTACCCAATGCCCGACTTACCTGATGCAGGTTTTCTAGGGTTTTCCCTGCATCTCTTTAGGTGAAACACCGGGTAGGATCCTTAAACCATAGCCCGGGGGCCCTAGTTAACCCTTGGCTACCTTGCTCTACCTTCCGCATCCCCTCTTTTCAATTCCCTTCCTATGCTATTAAAGGGGAGTTGTCTGTTTCAGGATCACCCTCATGTAGCCTGTTAACCAAAAAAAAAATTCTCACATGCTGAGGCACCTTCATCTATTTTAGGAGGTGTATGTACCAGAAGAATACCAGACGATTTTAGCAACATCATAGTTATACTCATACTGAAGAAGTCTGGGGCTGATAGATGCGAACGCCACAGGACAATTAGTTTAGTATCTCATGTATGCAAAATGTTAACAAAGATAGCATATAGGAAAATGGAACGTCAAATGGAATGTGAGTTGAGAAAAAAAACAGTTTTGGTTTTAGGAATAATGTAATGTAAAATTATGTTTTGGGTTTCTCGAATTTATAAAGACGATTTGATCTTAGTAAATTAAATTTTATTTTAAAAAAGTTAGTATTTATATCTAAAAGAGCATGATACTATCTACAGGGTTTAATTGAGGGTCGTGTAGCAGAGAAAATAGCCCAGGCGCGTAAATACATACAGTTTCTCTTTTTTTTCTTGTCTCTCGTCCGCGGCGTTGGAGCAAGCAGCTGGAGTCCGCAGGTTCGCCCCTCGGAACTCGTAGATCGTGTTGTTCCGCCCCGATCCCTATTCGAGGACACCTTTGCGTGGCAAGCGATCGACCGTCGACCAACTTCCTCGATGATCCATCTCCTAACTCAGCTCATCGCCGACTCTCCTCTTTCTCCCTTAATTTCTCCTGACGTTGCTTCTAGGACCCTCCTTTTGGTATGCCACGTGATTATGACATCCAATTGCATCTCAAGACAATTTCCGCCATTTCCAGGGTTCCTAGAAGGTTCTGCAGGCCGATAACTTTCCCTGCAGACTCAGGTCAACTTGCTAATCCTCCCGGGGTGAAAAACATCACGATATCCGTTGGAGTGCAGCCCAACGGACTCTCGCTTGCTTGACCGCCAGAACGAAAATTACGCTCATTACAGTAGGAACAAGAGAAGCAATATTGAATTTGCGTCTAATTTTCGAAGGTAGGATAAAATAAAATCGGGCTACGTTCAAGGCATTTGTAGATTTAGAAAAAGCGTTTGATAATGTGAACTGGAACACAATATTAAGGATTTTGAAGAACACAGAAATAAACATACTTAAACATAACCTCTATAGAAGACTGTCAGCTGTAATTATAATTAAAGACCAATGAAAGAAAGAAGAACATATGACGTAGAAACTTAAAACGGAATATGGAAAAGGAATCAAACTGCAAGAAGAAGAAAAAAACCCTACTCTATTGTAGTATATAAATTGCATGAACGTGGTCCTTTCATTTCAAAATAACTACCACATCACACATCCGGTATAATGAACCCAACGTATTCCATCCTTTGCCTCTTTCTTCTGTTCCTACTCCACACACTTCCCTCTAATGCCCATTTTAGAAGACCCTCATCTCTTAAAACGCTTCTCTTGGTCAACTTCCTCCATATTGTGCAGTCTTCCCCTATTCTGCTTTTAGTTACTCTATCCACCAATTTTATTCTTCTATACCTCCACATTTCAAATGCCTCTATTCTTTTCCTTTGGGCAACTCCTACCGTCCACGTTTCGCACCCATATAACGCCATACTCCATACGAACATTTTTAGCAATTATTTCCTAATATTCACACTTATATAAACATCCAGTTTAAGTTAAAAATTCCATGGGTATTTCAGAGTTTATTTTTAACAACGTCCAAAGAGGAAAAAACGTTTCGGTACCTATTTGAGGCATGGGACAGCTCGCTACCTCTGTGGGTCGTAGATTTTCAGTTTTGCCACAACTGAGCAAGTGTAAATTTGTCGTGTAGCCTGGGGGAGATTTTTCAAAATATTGTAAAATTTCTGGTTATGTTCATAAATATTTTGTTTTTAAAAATTGACACTTGATGTATTAGGATAATAACCTAAAGAAGGTTCAAATAAGTACCGAAAAGTTGTTTGTCGTCTTTAGAGATTGTTAAAAATAAAAGTAAAGTTTGAAAGTAGTCAGAAATTTTGCTAAATGTTACAAAATCAGATGTAATATACTACCAAAAACAATAAATGGTAAAGACTGGTGGCGGGTCACGCACGAGAAGGAGTGAAAAATAAAAGTTTCGTAAAATGGGTAAGTGTAAGGTGAGCAGGTGACGAGGAACGTAAGACAGGATGTTGACTAGTCAGCGGAATTTCCCAGGTGGTCAGTGACTTCCAGTCTCCGTTTCACTCAGTGTGCGTGTGCGTGTGCGGTGAACCACAGCCTCTCCTCCCTCCCTCCCTCGCGCGATCCTCAAAATTCACAGTCAAAGTTCTTAATAATCCGTTTGTATTAATTTTGCAGGTTCGTTTCATTTTGCCATACGGTTAAAATATTACAATAAGAATAGAATAAGATTGGGTTATCATAGACTTCGCTAAAGCCTTTGATGTAGTGCCTCATGATATCCTATTGGATAAATTAAATAAAAGAGTGGTATTATGGATAGAAAAACTTTTTAAGCGATAGATCGCAAAAAGTCACAATCGGAGAAGAATTTTCGGATTCAGGCATTGTATCGTCGGGAGTTCCTCAAGGCTCTGTAATCGGGCCATTACTGTTTCTAATATATATTAATGACTTACCGAATTATTTAAAGACAGGGGTAAGGCTTTTCGCTGAGGCCTGCGTCATCTTCAGAAAGATAACGAACGAGCAAGACGCGATATTGTTACAAGAAAATCTAGATGTAGTCAATATCAAGGCTCGGGAAAATGAAATAAAAATTAATGGAATGGAAAGCAGCTCAATCTCGTTTACAAAACGCACGTGTCTCCACCAGTTTTAGGAGGCAGCTGACCGACTGATCCAATGGGATCAGCTGACAACTCTTGCATTATGCCCAAGGTACATATACCTCCCCAAAAATAGGTGTAGGTGTCTCGGCATGCGAGAAATTTGATAAAAAGAAAACAGAGACAGTGCGAGGCATTCCCGACATAATCAGGTGAGCCCCGCAGTCACTCTGAGGGGAAAATACCTGCGACAGAAAACTCCCACAGGCCTCTCTGATAATCCGGATTATCAGAAACCAGTGCATTTATTGTTCTTTTTTCGGGGGTTGGGGTTAACAGGCTGCATGAGGGTGATCCTGAAACAGGCAACTCCCCTTAACTGACATATAACTGTTCAGGATCACCCTCATGCAGCCTGTTAATCCAGAAGAAAACTTGTATACGTAAAATATTTATTTTGATTTTATATTGAGCTTTTTGACGATATTAGTAAAGTTTTCGTCCTGAGTCAGAAAGTGGCGCTAGTTTACACAGAGACTTTGCTTTATTAACCCTTTCGCGGATATAACAGCATATGCAGTCAATTTTACGTTGATAAATAAGGAAATGTCTGCATATTGTCCGCGAAAGGGTTCAATATATTATTTTCGATAACGATTTTCGTCATGGTTGACGTCATCAAGTCTGAACAGCACAATTTTATATAGAATCCATACTTTAAGATTCCTTACATTCTATTCATTTGTTTGCGTCCTACGTTTCTTCCTAGGGGCTTCGCCATTTTCGTCTTTTTTTTTGGTTAACAGGCTACATGAGGGTGATCCTGAAACAGGCCACTCCCCTTTAATAGCATAGGAAGGGAATTGAAAAGGGGGGATGCGGAAGGTAGAGCAAGGTAGCCAAGGGTTAACTAGGGCCCCCGGGCTATGGTTTAAGGATCCTACCCGGTGTTTCACCTAAAGAGATGCAGGGAAAACCCTAGAAAATCTGCATCAGGTAGGTCGGGCATTGGGTACTATTCTCACGCCCTTCCGAATGACGGGAGACGAGTTTGCTGTGGGGACGCAGCATTCCCTTCTCCGTGTCTCCACCAGTTTCAGGAGGCAGTTGGCCGACTGATCCAATGGGATCAGCGGACAGCTCTTGCCATATGCCCAAGGTCTTTGACCCCGGTACATATACCTTCTAAAATAGGTGAAGGTGTCTCGGCATATGAGAACTTTGATAAAAAGTACCCAGAGAGAGTGCGAGGCATTCCCGACATGATCAGGTGAGCCCCGCAGTCACTCTGGGCTGAAGCGCCTGCGAGAAAACTCCCGCAGCGCCCTGTGATTGCTGACATATAAGTGTGATCCTCATTTGTTAATGAATATTGTTATAATAATTGAAAACTGTAAAGCGGTTACGAAAAGAAGTCTTGCATTAAGTTGAAAGGTAAATATAGATAGTTACGGCTATGAAAGTGTTTTAGTAGCCCGACTGCATTATCGTGGCTGCGAGAAAGTCCCTATTTTTCCCTTTCACGATTTTCTTATCTGTGGCCGCGCGCGCGCGCTTATAAGGAGCAGGCAACGAAAGCGAAACCGACAGCAATTACGGAATTCACTCCTTCCTCGATAAGATATCTCCCGCCGCCGCCTCGAACCCCCGAGCTGCAACACCGCCAGGCCGTAATTAGTCCAAGTGTCTGACAAGTGGCCATTTGCATACAAAACCTCGCTCCCAGAGAGAGAGAGAGAATTGCACAACACCGGCGTTCAACTTGGATTTGAATATCAGAAATGTGAGATTGGTAACACTGGTGTATTTTATAAGAGCGTGCCACGGAAACATTTATTCATTCTCACTCTTATTTTTAAAACGTCGCCCCATGTCCACTCTTTGCAGACCACGACTTCACAACGCTGCGAGCGATGATTTCTTTTCTTACTATCCGAGTGCCCGGCGATGTCGGGGAATTCATTTAAACAAGTCCGAATATTGAAGAGTACTGGAATAAAATAACGAGAAATGAAGCTCATACATAACCTCTACAGAAGACAGGCAGCAGAAGTTACAATTGAAGATCAAGAAAAGAAAGACGTAGTCGAAAAAAAAAGTTAAGACAAGGATGCAGTCTGTCGCCCGTGCTGCTTAACTTACATGTAGAACAGGCGATGAAGAAAGTTAACACTGAAGATGGAAAGGAGAAGAAATAAACCACTACACTTTTCCGACAACATTGCAGGATTAGGGAAGATGACTTGGATACCATAATAAATGTCATAAGTTGGTCTACTGCTTGGGAAGCATAATAACTAGGGATGATAGAAATATAGTAGACATAAAGAGTAGGATAGCACAGGCAAGGAAGGCTTTCGCGAAAAAGAGGAATTTACTTACGGGTAATATAAGTGTGAATATTAGGAAATCGTTGCTAAAAATGTTCGTATAGAGAAGATAAGATAAGATTTATTGGATCCATTAGTCCTCTATTGAGGAAATAGGACAAGTCAAAGAATATGTTACATATCACACTAAGAATACAAATATAAGAAACAAAATATGGATACAACATATGAGTATAGAAAACTATGTATACAATGATAAATAAAATAAAACAAAGCAAAGCAAACAAAATATGAATACAACATATCAAGAATATGAGTACAAAACAATAAGAGAGATAGTAAAAGAAACTATGTATACAATGATAGACAAATAAAAGAAAGCATACATAGCAGACTCGTCTCCCGTCATTCGGAAGGGCGTGAGAATAGTACCCAATGCCCGACCTACCTGATGCGGGTTTTCTAGGGTTTTCCCTGCATCTCTTTAGGTGAAACACCGTGTAGGATCCTTAAACCATAGCCCGGGGGCCCTAGTTAACCCTTGGCTACCTTGCTCTACCTTCCGCATCCCCCCTTTTCAATTCCCTTCCTATGCTATTAAAGGGGAGTTGCCTGTTTCAGGATCACCCTCATGTAGCCTGTTAACCAAAAAAAAAAGATATAATTTCTGGATAAACAATGTCAATTTGGAACACTATATCGGTATAATAGATCCACGCACTTCACACTTCACAATACACTACACTTTGAAACACACGTGTGTAGATCCGTGGGAAATCAGGCTCCAGCAGATCTCGTCAATTTAGGTCATGAAACAAAGACGAAAAGACCGTTAAAGAAAGGACAACGTATAATATACACCTGATATTGTTTGCATATGATGAACACTGATTCAGCACTTTTGCAAAAATAGACTTTAATTACTTTCAGACCGATTGATAAATTCAGGAATAGAATAATAAACTCCTTCTAGCAGGAGATTCTTGCATGCTTTAGTGAACTGATTATAACTGTTTAATTTTTTCATGTTGTCCGAAAGGCTGTTGTAGAGTTTTATTCCGGAGCAGTGGATACTGTTCTCGTAAAGGTGAAGGCGATGTTTATCAGCTCTGAGGACTGATCGGTTTCTAGTACCGTGTTGATGATAGGAGTTGGGGAAAGAGGAAAAGAATAGACGCATTTGAAATGTGGTCCTATAGTAGAATGCTGAAAATCAGATGTGTGGATATAGTAAATAAGGAGGGAGTTCTAAACAGAATAGAGGAAGAGCGAACAATATGGAGGACGTTGACCAAGAGAAGGGATAGATTAATAGGCTACGTTTTAAGATATGACGGTCTTGTAAATTAGCATTATAGGGAAGAGTGTGGGGTAAGAACAGAAGAGGGATGGAGGCCAGGTATGGAATACGCTAAGCAGATTAGAGAGGATGTGGGATGAGATAGTTAGTCTTATGACTGAATACCACAACAACAACATCCGCCCACTACATTCGACAATAATCTCTGTCAACATGTGATTAATCCATCAGCCAGAGCGTCAACTTTCTCTGTTCACGCCCCCTATGTCATGACGTCATAAACAACCGCCACGACGATTCAGTGTCTTAATCGGGCCAAGAAAACTCCTGGTAGCTTAAATAAGACCACAAATACAGAAAAATACACAGAAAGCCAATAATATTTATAACACTAAGATATTTTAACCATCACTACTTTTAGATTCAACTTTTAATTAAATGATAGCAAGAAGAACAAATGATAAGAACGATTACAGTTTTAAAGTTGTATTGACAGCAAAAAATCAAATAAAACTTATCTCCCTGGTCTTTTAAAAAGGAAGAATAACTTCCGAAATTTTTTGTTAAAAGACTGATAATTAATTTATAATGATAATAATTTATTCCCCTTATTTTTATCAGCCATTTCAATAAACCAAAACTATATTTCAAATTTTGATTTCCAAACTTTATGTGGAAAAAGCTGTTGGCAATTGCCATATTAGAAATTTACAAATTTTATATGCTTACTAAATATATGAAGGTATGTATAATATTTTAAACATTATTTAAACCAAATGTTTTATAACATAGTTTTAAACAAATTTCCATATTAATATTCATAAAAGAATTTAATGGTTCAAAAAATTGTATTGTATTTTATAGATGAATATGGCAATTGCCGAAAGCTTCTTCCGAATAAAGTTTGAAAATGAAAAATTTAAATATAGTTTTGGATTATTAAAGTGACTTATAAAAATAACATATACACGTATAGAAAAATAAAACTGTAATATGAAGCTGTTTACACAAGTCGCAAACAAGCATGGCGATGGTTGCGTTATTATAATTTCTCTACGTAAATGAAAACAGTTAACATTACCTTCGGATAGAAGTAGAAGAAAAATTAGCATTTATCGCCATGTTGTGCACGAGTTGTTAAGTCGACCTGAAAATATTCTTCTCGTAAAATAACAACAGCAAGATATAAAGATAAGTTGCAAACTAATATATAAAAAAAACTGCCGCCTGGAATCCGAAGAGTAAACAATTCCAATGGCAAAAATGAGCATTAACAAGTCACAGCCTTCTCTAAATAGATTGGAACATTTGTTACAGGTTTACGTTAATTCGTAACAAAATACATATTACAACCACTCGAAGAAATATAAATATTAATTGGTAAATTGTCCCGTGATGAAAAGGAATGAAAATAAAAACTATAAATGAAAAATAGATAAAGCTTAGAGTTCCGTTTCAATGTAATTCTACAGACTCTTAAAGTTGTAATTTTATTTGGAATATTATTCTTTAGAATTTATTATATTCTCTGTTTTTATTTGCATCTGAAAATAAAAATTTAATAGTATTGTAACACCTGAAGAGTTCCCAAACCTCGGGATGAAAAGTTGTGTGTTATACTAGAAATCGCGTCACTAACATATTAGACTTAAACAATTATATTCATATGTTAATTGTCTTATGATGTTCAATTTACTTTTACGTACTTCCGTATAATAACTTTCGTATTTATTAGTAAGATTGCCTACATAAACTGATTCAATTAATAAAATATTTAATGAAAACCAAATTAATTAACGTCCGTTTTCTACATTAATTAAATCGACCAGTTACAGAAAAAGTCTTCTTTTAATGAAGCAAGACGTTCGTCGCCATATTTGTTTGCGACTTCCTCTGGTAATTTCTTCAAATATTAAAAAATTATGACAAAAAGTAAATTGAAATTTTTCAAAAATACAAACCTGTCTGCATTACTGGGTTCATTTCGCTGCATTTAAATAAATTACCCTACAAAGTCCCAAATATAGTGACGAAACGTCGTGCTTAATTTTTTAAATAAAAAACTTTCACTGTAATCGAATAAATAAAATTAAACAAATTGCCCGAATATGGTGACAAAACATCCTGCTTATTTTATAAATAAAAAACTTTGAACGTAATCGAATAAATTTCAATAAATATATTTAATTAACATAAACAAAACGTTTCAGGTAACTAGCCATGAAAATTAAAAAAATCGATATTAATTTCACGTATATAAAAATCATGTTAAAATATACGGTATATTTTTCGATAAATTAAATAAATAACACACTTATATTTTCAAATGGTTTCATTTTTTTAACGTGTAGTCTTCGAAAGAAGCTCACAAAAGTTGGACGAAACGTTCCATTACTATTAATTAAATTTGTTTTTCTGTTATTTATTCAATGTCAGAAAAATAATTTTTCACTGTAATTGATAGTAAAATTTATTCGATTTAAATATATTTTTGTTAAATTTGGGCCTTTGGCTTTTCACGCCTCTCATTATGATTTAAGACTTGCTATAGGACGGAAAGAGACGGAAGGAGAAATGTATTAAACTTTAGAGATTTAATCATGAAAATGAAAGAAAGGATTCGAAGGAAATTTGAGGTTGATGTTGCCAAATGGAAAAATAAAAGAGTTATTTAAGGAGCGACAATGCAATAAAAGAGTGAAGGAGAAATTATACGAGGGAAATAGAGGAATAAATAAAAAAGGATTATGAAAGTAAGAGCAATTTTTTAAATTGAACAGTTAAAGAATTGTTGTATTTATTAATAAAAATGATTTTGTAGCTCATATAACGTTTTGTTTTTTAAAAAAGAAAAAGTAATGTACAACCGCATTCGTTACGAATAACGCTTCAACTATACGACATTTACAAATACACTCTGGGAATAAATGAGGTAATAAAAGAAACACTTAGATGAAAAAGTATTACCAGCAGTTTTTATTAATGGGAGATTTTTGAGTAAAATATTCATAGATTTGAAAAGTGGAGTCGTAACGGTTAGAAATGTTAAAAAAAGTAGATTATTCCCTAATAAAAGCGCTTACATAATGTGCAGATTTTTCAGTATTTTTATGTATTTCTCCCCTACGTTTATCAGATGACGTCACTTCCGGGAATAAATAGTGTCCTTTCACAATGTCTTTTTCTTCTCCCAACACGGTACACTGTAGCCATATTGCTAGCACTGTGCGTCTACATTAAATCTGAACAGCTCCCAGAAATCAAATTTATTTACGAGAGGAAAATATTCCATGTCAATACACAAAATTAAAGCGTCCTATTTATTCCACATTTATTCTAGTAGGTGTGTTGTTTCGGAATTCAGTCCTAAGTCGGGTCTGATGAAACCCTCCAAGCTAGCGTAAGTTGCGCAAGCTTTTCTTTTCCGCACAACTACCACATCCTGCTAATCTGCTTAGCGTATTCCGTCCTTGGCCTCCCTCTTCTGTTCTTACCCCTTACACTTCCATCTAATGGTAATTTTACAAGACCCCCGTGTCTTAAAACGTGTAGAGGTTATTTCTCGATATTTTATTCCTGTTATCCTTAATAGTGTGTTCCAGTTAACATTATCAAACGCTTTTTCTAAATCTACAAATGCCATGAACGTAGGCCTGTTTTTTCTTATCCTGTCTTCTAAAACTAGACGCAAAGTCAACATTGTCCCTACATTCTTCCTAAAAACCAAACTGAACTTTGCAGTAAACCACATTTAGTGGATATTAGATATTAGGTAGTTGTTAAGATATTAGTTGTTAAGTAATTATTAAAATAGATAGATTATTGATTTTAGTATCCGGCCGACCGCATGGGATACACGTTGTTTGTTCCATATACGGGGGCGATGAGAAAATAACGTGGGATCATCTGTCTGAAGAATTTTGTGGTGTAGGCCAGCTCAAGGAGGTGTATACCTGACTGTCCGTGCGGGCGCATACATTACTTCTCCCCGCCAAGGGTCAAAATGGCGAGGATTGCCCATATTCGCGGGCAATTGGAGGCGTGTTCTGCTCAAAATTATATGTGGTGATTGGTCGTCCAGATGTAACGAGAACCAGAGGTGATGACGGTTGTTGTGGAGAACGCGAGAGAAGAGGATAGTTGCTGTGGAGACCGAGAGGAGGACCGTCGAGGCGAGTCCGAGCTGAGGAGTTGGTCTGGAGAACGGGAGAAAAGGACAGTTGGAGAGTTTAAGTCGAGTGAGATCTGAGAGGGAACTTGGACAGGAAGTACAAAGCCTGTCATCAACCTGTTCTACGTGTCGAGGCAAACAGACAACCAGCTGCCGAGTCCAGTGACCAGATGCCTTCAGCGACGAAACATCAAAGCAGTCCTGGTTTCGTCTTCCCACACCACAGACGAACATCCGAGCCGGAGCACACAGCAGCCATCGACCATAGTAAGGAACCAAACAGACCAATCACAAATGTTCTCACGTTAACGCGATAATTTTTTTTACTTTCTAAATTCTGGGTACGGAAATTATTTCTTTTCCTTGTATAATTTCAAAGGGGTTAATTCAAACGGGGCGGTATGCTTTATCTATTTAATTGGCTAATTGGTTTAGTTTTCCTAAACCTCCACGGTCAACCTGTAAGTCATGCGGCTGGTCTGAGCAAGTAAAAATGATAGGAAATTTTCAAATAGATAAAACTAGTGTTATATGTAGTAACAAATTATTTTAAAGTTTTAAATAGTCCTTTCCGTATATACTTGAATAATACATAGGTGCTAACATGGTCCAGAGTCAAATATCATTAAAAATAAACCTAAAAGTAAATGTGGTGCGAAAGTTAATGTTCAATTGACAACCAAAAGTCTGTATCCTACACTAAAACTTCTCGTAACTCGCATTCTATTTGACGTTTCAACCTTCTGTATACTATTTTAGTTAATATTCTGCAGGAAAACTATACTAAACTAATTGTCCTCGTAGGAAGAACAAACAAAATATGTAAGAAGTAACGTGTTACCGGAGGAGAATTGCGTGACACGCATTTCCTTGCACGATTTGAAGACGCACGTCAATTCCGAATTTACCACGTCAGCTCCACGTCACTTCCGATAACTGTTTTCCTTCACATCGTGAATGCAAATCAGTTTGATTTCTTTGTAATTTAGTCACGCCCGTTTCTAGAAGTTCCCTGGAATCCGTTATTGTTTTCAAAGATAATTCTCATTCATTTTCAGTATTTTTTTTTCTCTCTCTCTCTCTGAACTCTCCACATTGAATATTTTATGATAGGCGGTTCTCAGAGTTTCATATCTGACTGCATCAAAGAATAAATACACATTTTGTAAAAAGCGACTTATATACGAGATGGGAAAAAATTACATTTCTGCGATACTGCGTTGTAATGTGTTCAAGGAAATCTCTTTTCATTAATAAAAATGACGAATGTTTATGTGAATATTTCATTTACTTCCATCCATTTCGTTCTCAGCATTCCCTGCGCATAATTTTCCCTTCACCCTGTTCCATTTCTGTTCTTAAATCATTTTTATTAATAAGCAAAATAGTTTTTTAATCTGTTCATTTAAGAATTTCTCTTATTTACTAATAATTTTCTATTCATTCCGCTATTTTCTTTCTATTATTTCCCTTTCACTCTTTCATTGCATTGTCGCTCTTTGCCTTTGCTCTTTCTTCCGTTCTTAACCTCATATTTCCTTTATATCCTTACGTTTATTTTCATGATTAAATTTCCTAATTGTAACTCATTTCTACTTCCGTCTCTTTCCATTTCATTCGTAGTATACATTTCTTCTCCATTATTTCTACCCTCAGTAAATTAACGTTTCTGTACTTTCATACAATTTTCATGGCCGTGGGCTTATATTCCTTACTATTTGCTTTCTCCTATTTTAGGTGTCTCTTCAATACACCTCCCTTCTAATCCTTTCTTACCTTACTTAATCCTCTACTTTGCTTTTTTCTTTCTTCATCTACCATTCCTTTAAAATAATTTTCCTTTCATTCTTTTCTCTTACCTTTACTGTCAAATTAAACACTGTAGCAACCGGATACCTAGGTAGTAAATTATAATTTTAAATATGACCTATTTATTTCTTCGACCAATTATTACGAGTGGAATCCGTGTACAAGGCTTCTTGTGCTCTTATACTGATTACAGGTTTATGAGTGCGGGCGTTAGAGAAGGAGGAGAGCGAAAAGAGGAGGGCGAAAAGAGAGAGAGAAGTGTGATAGGAGAGAGCGAAAAAAGAGAAAAGAGAGAGAGAAAAGAGAGACAGAGAGAGAAAGAGAGAGGGGGTGAAGAGGAATAGAGAGAGAGAAGAGATAGTGTAGAAAGAGTAATAAGGAGAGCGAAGAGAGAGAGAGAGAGAGAGAGAGAAGAAAGAGAGAGGGAAAAAAGAAGAGAGAGAGACAAAAAAGAGAATTCAAAAGAGTGAGGGAATATTTCACAGAACAGAACCGAAGGATGTGTGACGCATGAGAAGCGGATAACTCAATTCCCCGAATTTTTACATGGTCACAAGAACTGGAAAGCAATAAAATAAATTGGATAGGTGTGTATATGTGTATGAATATGACGAGGGCCGAGAAAGAAAGCTAAAATGCCACCCCACTCTCCCCCTTGCATATTTTTTGTTACAAAGTTGGAACCCCTGCACTCACTCGTTTTCCTCCCAGAGTATTCAACGTCGCGTCAATTACATCGAAATGCTTTCAACGGGAATCGAATAAAAATTAATACAAAAAAAGGCCAGACAGGCCGAGTTTTAATAATTATAACTGTTATGGACAAACCAGTTGCCACAACCATTATTTTAACCCCCGCATTTCACAATCATATGAGAGAGAGACAAAAAGGGGGTAGAGAGTGGGAGATAAATTAAAGCGCCGAGTTGCCCTAGAAAAAGCAGAACGGTAAAAAAACGTGTCTATCAAAATATTAAATAACCCAATTCTGACAGTTCAATTATATGAATATGCATTAAAAAGAACACAGTTAACCGTTCACATCAAACGTAAAATTTAATGGCACATTACGGGATTTTTTAGTTTCGTAAAAATACTACATTATTCAGTCCTGAATAAATCTACATAGAAAGGTTAGGGAAACCGAGGGGTAATGTTTATTTTACATTGGTAATATAAATTATTTCTGTTTAAAAAAACAGCTTTTCTATTCATTTATTTCTCTTCTATTATTACTGATACTTTTATATTTACTATAAATGATTATAAGCGGAATCACTGACAATAGAATTGAAAAGTATATACATTGCTGTTTGTTTTGATGTTTGAAATTACATTATAAATAGTTTATACATTGATTATTAGATTTAATATTGAAGATGTATTCGATACCTGGTATTTGACATTCTCCATGTTAAATATTGTGTGATAATAATAACAATAAATTCACATTTTGTAAAAGCCACGTATAGTAGAAAAAGGGGGGTGGGTAAATCACTTTTCTGCGATACTCTATAATAGAATATGTTGAAATAAGTATGTTTTATTATTAAAAACACCGGCTCTTTCATTTTTCATTTCCCTTTTCCACTATTCCCACCTTACAATTTTGTCTTTCACTCATTATCTTGTGGTCTGTTTCGTAATCCTTCTATGTTTCACATCAAATATAGTTACATTTTTAGTTTAAATTAGTAGATTAAACCCTTTTATTGAATTTATTGCTACTCCCGTTCCTATCCATCGCACCCACAGTATACGTTTCATCCCTTCACCCATTATTTATCTAATCTTCTCCCGTATGTGTTCTTTTGTTTTATTTCCTTTCCATCTCTTCTCGTCCCTTGCAACTATTTTTATTTTCCTTTTGATTCTTTTTTATCGTTTTCTACCATATTATTCTCTTTTCTTCCCTTAATTACGTAATTCAGAACTTTTATATTGCCTGTCTGTATCTCAATACCTCTCGTTAAAAAACTACTTTCTTTTCATTCTCTTCTCTAACCTTTCCTTGTCTTCTCCTTTCTCTTCTCTGCAAAATATGTTCCGGATCGTTTTAATTTACAGTGTTCGTCTTTTCTCTACTACATTCGACTTTCACCTTTCTTTCGATATACACGTGTTTTCGTTTCCTGTCCTATATCTTCTCCTTTCCCTTCATTACGTAATACAGAACTTTTTTTGCTCTTTATTTATCTCAGTACCACTCATTCAAAATTATTTTTATTTCATTCTCTTCTCTTCCGTTTCTCCTGTTCTCCTTTTCCAAATGTCTGTTGAACCTAGTCGAAGTCATTCTTGTTTACAGTGTTCCACTTTCTTTACCACATTGAATTATCATTTATGTATTACATTTCAGGTCTCATTTCTTCCTCTCCCCATTTTTGTAGGAAATTTCTCATGCTGCTACCTTTAGTAAGTCATTTGACCCCGCTTAACTTCCTGATTTCTGAAATTTTTCCGTATCAGCCACTTGGTTTTACCAATTTTCATTCACTTTTCCTCATTGATTTCTACTCGATTTTTACCATTTACAATCATAATCCCAACCAGTGTTATAATTAAGAAAAAGCCTGAAGTTGGCATTGAATTTTTTAAGTAATTATGCGTTTGTAACAATTTTTATTCCGCGATTAATAGTAACTTATTACTTAACCCTGTAATGTCTATTAAATTAATAAGACTCTTCAGTCTGGTTATAGACTAATAAATTGATAAGCGGCTTTACTTCATTTTAATGTAATAAAAACCCGCCAGAATACTAAGGGCGAAAGAAATAACCATTTAAGTGGCCGCCTGTGAAGGGACCGATGGTCAGTTGACGATTAAAAATCTTTCGGGGGAACCATAAGCTTCAATCCTAACATTTTGACACGTCTGAACGGGAAAAGTTCAATAACTTGGTGCGTGAGGTTTCATAACTTTGAAGAAAGACATGTGAACCCCTTATTCGTAACTCGGGCGGGGAAGTGTAATATGAACGGCTATTTTGCTAAAGTCACGGGTAATTCGGATCTAGAGGTAAAATCCGAGGTTTAGAGGTGGGCGAAAAATATTTAGTAAATCATTTGTCATTGTAATGTGGATAATATTTATTTTCGGCCACAATTGTAGCTGAACGAAGTCTCTGACACCGAATTATGTAGCGGTTTGTTTCTCTATAAAAATTTACATGATGAAGTCCACAAATACGGACGAAACGTCGTTATTTTAATTTTATAAACTATATAGTAATTAAATGATTTACTGAGAAATTTGTCTGTGTTTCAATTATTATGAAGAAAGAACCATTGAAATTTGCACTTATGGTGCTGTCATTTTACTTAGTAAGGGTTTGATTGGAAGTGAAGAGGCACTCAATAGATTTGCTGTACTGTAATTTTAACTAATACAACACAGAAAAACACTACAACGTACATATGGGACTCCTTCAAGAAAAATAAAATTGTGAGGTTTATTTTATTTGATATGCTTTAATTTATAATTTTCAATTTAAATCATCTTTATGTACATTTTATTTTACAATTTATAATAGAAAACTTCAACATCATTCAAGAAATGTTTGCTATGAAAATAACAGATTTCTTACCTTGGGTAATTCGAATCTAGAAAGGATATCCGAGGTGGGTGAAAAAGATTGATGTAGTATAAGTTGTTGATAAAATTTTAGAAAGAAAGTGGTGGACAAGATTCCATTAGTGGTCATGTTTCTGTTTCGAAACTTACGAAGCTTCATATAACGGACGAAACGTCATTGCAGTGGTATAAAACTTTTTATATGGTCTGTGAAATTGTAATTTAATTTAATAGTTATTAATGTCTGTAAGTTTAATATAAGATTATAAAAGGTCAAAAACAGACAAAAATTAGTGAAACATAAAATATTGTCACGTTTCTGAGGGAACGTGAGATTCAGTAACACAAACACGTAGAGGTTACATGCGTTTATTCAACGGCAAAATTCTGCACAAAGCTCGTACTGCGTAAGACTGACTTTGATTTGGAATCCAGCCCAATTAATACATACCTGGAATATTCCAAAAGTAGAACATTCCCGAAACAGAAAATACTAGAACTTGATGGCGTAAATAAAGTAAAAAAAAATATGGTTGCGTTAGGTGGGACTCAAACCAGAGTCTACATTTCTGCAGTCCAGCTTGATACCTACAGCACACTAAACTCAGAAATACTTGACTTTGATACCAGAAGTAAAAACAATTTACACAAGGAAGGGAAGTCTCTAATCGTAATACAAAAGGGTGTACATTACAATGCTATTAGCATATTTAATAAACTTCCCACCTCCATTAAACAATTAAAAATAAATCCAAACAAGTTCAAATATCAACCAACTAAGTTCTTACTAAGGCCACTCCTTCTACTCTGTTGAAGAATTTATGAAGCTGAATGTATCATAGGGTAGATATTTATAATTATGAAAGATAATTATGTAAGAACATTATTAGAACACTAATTTTTTAGTATAGGATGTAAAAATATTTATCAATTATATATATAAGGAACAAATTGTATGTCTTCTGTATAGAACTTAAGAAAATCTTATTATAAGTTAAAAATTAATGAATAGTTACAGTATATTCTAATATTGATAAAGCAACCTATGTAAAATCTCTGACTCGTTTATACTTATACTTACTTACCCCTCAGTTATCGCTGCAGGTCTCGAGACGTGTCAATATACAATTCAGTTCAACCTGAGGAGGGTCCATATCAGGACCAAAACATGTAGTTGACTTTAGATTATATTTTTATGTTTCACTAATTTTTGTCTGTTTATGGTAATTTAATTTATTTTTATAAAAAAAATTGTTATCTTTGCTTGGGGGCAAAAAACAGAAAACTTAATAGATCTTAAGTGTCGCCAGATTTTTAATATCAATTTGTAAGTAATCTATGATTAAATAGGCCCGTGTCATTTGTAAAGAAATAAAGGAATGGGCTAGAAAATATTGACATAATGGTGAGAGGAAGTGACTCAGGTTAATTTGAACGAGGTCCGACCCCTAAATATTGTCAGGCAGCGCCGCCAGTGGCGCCACCTCTACTAATCCAGAGACAATGGCAACATGGACGACTGGGATTTATTTTTTTCAGCTGCAACAAAATTCCACGGTCTGTCGACTGCGACCGTCGGCTTTCGTCGCTATTATTCAGCATTCGGCAACGTCCATAAATTCTCTCCTTTCTCCGTCTCCCTCTCTCTGTCCTCCTGGTGTCAGCCTGCGGTTCTGGTGCAGCTGCAGGAACAGGAGCACCATCACCACCAGTTAAATTGCTAAAATTACGAGTTTAGTATTGATTTAGAAGGCGCTCCTCGCATCAGACCACGCCACGTTCCTCTCGTGAGATAGTAGTAAATTCAATTATCAGGCTGCGGGGCCGAGCTTGTAAATTGGCGAGGCGATTTAGAGGCCGATTAGTGCGGAGGGCGTCAACCGGACGGTCCAACGGTCTTCCGCTTTAACTCTCTTATTTATTACCTCACCTCCATGGCCTTACCACGTCCAAATTCTCCTTTGCCTCTCTTAATTACAACGATACTTATATATGGCTGCGTGACCGCAGTAATACTTGACCTTCATCAATCCTAAAACTTCCTTCACACGGTTGAGCGCATTTTATCTGAACTCAGTCAGTACATACATAACACGGATCTGAAATAATATATTGATTTTTTGATTAATTATTTAGAACATAATTAGCCTGTTTTCTGGTACATCTGTAAAAGGCCTCATCTTCACAAACTTACGAAAATTGTGTTACAGAAATTTTCTATTATTATTTCTTTTTACATTTGTCATGGTATCAAGTCCTAAGACTGGTCTGATGAAACTGCTAACCTACCTTGCGCAAGTCTTATCATTTCCTCATAACTACCACAACCCACATCCTCCCTAATCTGCTTAGCGTATTCTATCCTCGGCCTCCGTCTTCTGTTCTCACCTCACACACATGCTAATTTTACAAGACACTCGTCCCTTAAAACGTGGCCTATTAATCTATCCCTTCTCTTGGTCAACGTCTTCCGTATTTTTCGCCTTTCCTGTATTCTGTTTAGAACTTCCTCGTTACTTACTCTATCAACCCATCTCATTTTCAGCATTCGCCTACAGCATCACATTTCAAAGGCTTCTATTCTTTTCCTTTCCCCAACTCCTATCGTCCACGTTTCGCACCCATATAACGCCACGCTCCATTACAAACATTTTTAGTAACGATCTCCTAATATTCTTACTTATATTAGCCGTAATTAAATTCCTCTTTTTCGTGAAAGTCTTCCTTCCCTGTGCTATCCTACTCTTTATGTCTACTATACTTCTACCATCCCTAGTTGTTACGCTTCCCAAGTAGCAGAATTCCTTAACTTCCGTCAAAATATCCCTTCCCAATCTAACACCCTTTGTTATTCCACTGTTTCCCATACTACACTCCATTACCTTGGTTTACCTTCTATTAATGCTCATATAGTACTCTTTCACCAGGACAACGTTCATGCCATTTATTATTCTTTTGAAATCTTCTTCTGACTCCCATAATACCACAATATCATCGGCAAACCTTAAATCTGCTTGCATTGAATTCTAATATTGTAAATAATTGTTTATTTCTGAAAACCAATTGTAAAAACTGCAATAAGTAAATTTTCGAGTAACCTTTAAAATAGTCATTTATTTTTTAAAATTTTATTAAAAATATTGAAACGACAAAATTTAAAGGGATTTTGTAACCAAGCAAAATATTTTGTGATAATTCAGTTTCCATTTTGAATCTCGTGTCAATTATCCTTATTTTCTGATGAAGAACACGAATATTTACAACTTCTCCCGTGACATCACTCTCATTCTAGATCGTTATCTTTTGTTCTTATAAAACTTTTTTTCGACTTGGCAGTGTTGATTATGATTTTGTCGACGTCTTAAGAACTGTTCATTTGGTTTTAATTTCAAAATAGGGTTAAAGGTAAGGGTATTTCGATTTTTTGAGGCTATCACCCATTTGTGAAGGGTTTATAATTTTAAGTAGATTAACACGTAAGCTTCGATTTTCAATTAACTTATCCCAAATTGAAGATCGTATGTTTTTTTTCCGCCGAATCTGTTGAATTAAAAATTCTTGGTCTTCCACTCGGGTCAAAGTAGAATTGAACCTCGAAGTTTAGATCATCCATCCAAACGTTGTGGTTCAGTTACACTATGACCAGAGTGGAAGACCCAAGAATTTTATTTTTATAAAATAGTCTTTCCCCAACTCTCTTATATACATATGTATATATGACTACTATGCTTTTTGCCGATTATTTTACAAGAAAATGAAGACGACCCCCATAAATCGATATATAAATTAAATATTATTTCCATAAATTACAATCTGCAGATATCTCGAAAGAAAACTAAAGTATTGGCATGGCAAGGGAAGTATCCTATAAGAGCGAAGATAGTAATTTATGATCGACCAGTAGAACAAGATCAAAGTTTGTCTATCTTGGTTGTGAATTATCTGATAATGACGACAACGAGATGAAGAAAAAGCTTCATCGATTTCAATTTATGTGTGGGACAATTCGACGAAATTTAAAAGTAAAAGTATAAGAGGATACCGAAATTAAATTTTATGAGACGATGCGTGTACCAATTTTGTTATATGGAAGTGAAACATGGGTGATAAAAAAAAAATTATAGGAGGAAGATACAAGCATTAGAAATGATATTTCTTAGATCTGTGAAAGAATACTCACGGAACGATAAAATAAGAAATGAAGAAATAAGGAAACAGTTAGATATATTCACACTGAATGATAGAATTTACCAAAATTTAGCAAATTGTAAAAGGCACGTTCTCAGAATGGATGACAATAGAATACCAAAGCTTGCCATTCAATATCATTCTATTGGAAAAGGGGATGTCGGTGTCCTAGAAACAGATGGAATGAAGATTGAGGTCGGGATAGGAAATAGCCTAATCCATAAAGAGGAAGAAATTAAGTAAAAAATCTCTCTCTCCCTTACTTATTGAATTTTAAATTAATAAGGTGTAATGAGTGTATGTGACAATCACCATTTTATTTCGTAATTGGGTGAAGAATTTCCCATATTGAAGACATTCAGTACCAGAGAGGCGTGAAATCGGGTTTCAGAACCTGACAGATCGACCGTTTTGACGACTTAAAAATCTGGTGCCTGAGTCCAGGTCTTTGACCCACGGGAATTATGGAAAACCGCGTCCCTTTACATAAATTATGTATAGAAACCTTGGGCCAAGCTGAATTTTTATTGGAGGTTGAGGGTCAGGTGATCAGCCATGCATCTCATGGTTAGATGAATGAACGAGATAACCTGCGAGGATTGATGGGAGAAATTTGGTCACTTGGGCACGAAGAATCGAACAGGTAGGATGTCAGGAGAGTGAGTGGTAGTTGAGTCACAACACTAGAGAAATAAGTCAGTCAGGAACGAGCTTTGAAGTAATCAGGGGGAATCTTGCTGGCGTAATAGGAGGAAGGATGTCCCTACAACGAGGCAGGTGGAGTCGTGTCCAAGTAATTTTCCAGAGCCCAGGAACGAGTTCCAGAGGCGACCAGAATTCGTGGAAGACGGACCTCAAGATACCGGCGTGGACAAAGGACGAAGCTGTTTACAACCCACAATAAATCTCAGGTGTGTTAGTGCAAATATTATAAAGTGCGTGATGACGATTTTGTTGCTGCACGATACGCCCACAAAAAAATTAGTCTTAAGTAGATAGAGTCTTACTAAATGCTATTGAGCTAGCCGTGGTAAATTTTTAAATTGGACCATAAGTCTTGTAATTCTTGTTGTTTTATGTGTATAAATTTAATTGGGTTTTTTATCTAATCTAGTCCGATAATTAATTTTGATTTAAATTAAAATCCAACCCCTCAGTTCATTATAAGGGTAACTGATGAAAGGGAAATGCAGATGAAAGCGAGATCGAGATGAGGGACAGTGAACCGCTTTCCTTGTAAAGCTATTACAGGGATGTTGAAAGCACGTACTACAGGGTAATTAGGGCCAAAGGATAATGACATAATCCGCGTATCGAGGGTGGTCTGCAATTTTGCAAGGCAACCCTAATTAAGTCACGAGTGATCATCACTAAAGCAACAAACGCGGCGTGTCGATTTTGTTGTTCACATATGGCCCAGGTAGAATGGAATTATTAATGGCCGCCATTGAGAGCAGCGAGCCATATTGTAGTGAAGCTTTGCCGGGGGGAAAACAATGGCCGTCATGGTGCTCGGATCTGCCTGCCTGCCTACACAACACAACGCACAGCCATCGCGGTCCACAACGGGGGAAAATTAGTGAGCATAATTCACGGTAGTCTGTTGCTGGTGTTTCTCTTCCCGATCGTATTTGCTGCTCAACACGACATCCATAACTGTCTGCACTCGGATACCTTGCCTCGTCTTAAGTCTCCAACAACGTTGAGCAGCAAAAGTTGAACAACGGATGGATGTTGGCGACAAAACCAAGGTTTGCGTGTCGTCCGTCAGCCTGTCCCACAGGATTGTTCTCAACAAATGCTGTACAATTTTTCTTATACTTGTCAACAGCAAGCCTGGCGGCAGATACAAAATGACATTACTTAAACATAAATACTCCTAATCTAAAAAATAATAATGATAATCCTTTAAAAAATCTATAGCCCTGAAAGAATTATATTAACTTAACACTTTCTTCACTTTGACTTTAACATATAAATTCCAATATGCATTTATATCATTCCAAATAACCACTTCACACGTTTCTTTGAGATTTGTCCTGAATCTATTTTCCTGAAGAGGATTTCCTCCAAACACACTCCTGCCACAGCTACATTATTCCAGTCGTTGATGGTCCTATTTAGAAATGAGAATTTGCCAACATCTGTTTATTGCTTTCTACATTTTACTTTGAATTGATGCTGTGGAGTTTACCGCTTGTCTATATATGTTTCAGCTAAGCTTGTGAGGGTAATAGCCATTACAGGTCCATCTTTTTTGTGTGTGTGGTTGGGTTAACAGGCTACATTTTTTTAATTTATCCTGAATTTATTTTCCTGAAGAGGATTTCCTCCAAACACTCATTACACAGGTAAATTATTCCATTCGTTGATGGAATGAGAATTTGTCAACACTTGTTTTCTGCTCTATACATTTTACTCTGAATTGATGATCCTGTTGTTGTTGTGGTATTCAGTTCTAAGACTGGTCTGATGCAACCCTCAATTCTAACCCATCATGCGCAAGTCTTTTCATTTCCTCCTTAATCTGCTTAGTGGATTCTATCCTCGGCCTGACTCTTCTGTTCTCACCCCACACACTTCACTCTAATGCCATATTGTTCGCTTTTCCCCTATTCAGTTTAGAACTTCCTCGTATATGATTCTATCCACCCATCTGATTTTCAGAATTCGCCTAAAGCACCACATTTCAAAGACTTCTATTCTTTTCCTTTCCGAAGCTCTTATCGTACATGTTTCGCTCCCATATAACGCCACGCTCCATACGAACATTTTTTGCAACAATTTCCTAATGTTCCCACTTATATTACCCGTAAGAAAATTCCTCTATTTCGTGAAAGTCTTCCTTGCGTGTCCTGGAGAAAGAGTTCAATATGAGGTTTAATAGAGGTAAAAGCAAGGTAATGGAGTGTAGCTTGGGAAACAGTGGAATAACAAAAAGCGTTAGATTTGGAAGGGATACTTTGACGGAAGTTAAGGAATTCTGCTACTTGGGAAACGTAATAACTAGAGTAGGATAGCACAGGCAAGGAAGGCTTTCGCGAAAAAGAGGGATTTACTTACGGGTAATATAAGTGTGAATATTAGGAAATAGTTGCTAAAATATTCGTATGGAGCGTGGCGTTATATGGGTGCGAATCGTGGACGATAGGAGTTGCGAAAAGTAAAACAATAGAAGCCTTTGAAATGTGATGCTGTAGGAGAATGAGATGGGTGGATGGAATCACTAACCTGGAAGAAAACATTAATTTCATCCAAATCAATTTGTCCTCTTTATAACATAGTTTTCTGACTTTAAAATTTACAATAAATAAAAAGACGGCCAGAAGTCAGCTTTAAAAATATCTCTATTTATTCACAAAAGCGACGTTTCATGTCCATTTTGAGAATTCTTCAGGCTTACTACAAACATTATATTTATTGTTAGTCTGCAATTGGGCGCAAGCCCGATGACAGATACAAAATGAAATTTCTGAAACATAATTAGTCTTATTATAAAAAATATCTAAAAAATAACCATTGTCTTTTAATATTTTTATAGCCCTGAAAGAAAAATGAGGAACACTACAATAATTATATTAACTTAAGTCTTCACTTCACTATGACTTTACCATGCATTTATATTATTGTTTTTATTATTATTATTTATTGTAATATTATGTTTGTAGTAAGCCTGAGAAAGTCTCAAAATGGAGATGAAACTTCGCTTTTCTGAATAAATAGTTATATATTTGGTAGAAAAATTTTTAAGCGATAGATCGAAAAAAGTCAAATTCGGAGAACTATTTTTCGGATTCAGGCATTGTAACGTCGGGAGTTCCTCAAGAGTCTGTACGCGGGCCATTACTGTTTTTTAATATTTATTAATGCCTTACCGCTGACGACTGCATCATACACAGAAACATTACGAACGACCAAGACACTATATTAATTCAAGAAGATCTAGATAAAGTCAATAGCTGGGCTCAGGAAAATAAAATGAAAATTAATGGAAGAAAAGCAGCTCAATCACGTTTATAAAACGCACCGTGTTAAATGAGACAGAATATAGAATAGGCGGGGAACTAATTCCAAGGGTAACGAGCTGCTAATATCTGGGGATATATGTCAACAACAGACTTGGGTGCGAGGAACAGATGAAAAGCGTGGAATTCCTTACATACAATTATGAGGAACTTAAAAAAGGGGAATTTCAAAATCAATATTTATGCTTATTTAGGCGAATTTTGGAAAAATCAAATAGAATCATTACAGAAAGTTCAGAAAAGGGATGCTAATTTTGTGCGAGTAGGGCCACTGGGGTCATAGGAATAAAAAAGTAGAACAACTAGGTTGGAAGTTATTTTCAGAAAGAAGGGAGAAAGCAAGGCTGCATTTGCTATTCAAAGCTTATGCGAGGCAAAAATCATGGACTGGAATTAGCTCCAAAATGCAGAAGCGCAGTTATATAGGTTGATGGGATCATCAATTCAAAGTGATATGTAGAAAGCAAAAAACAGATGTTGGTAAATTCGCGTACCTAAATAGGACCATCAACGGCTGGAATAATTTACCTGTGAGAGGAGAGTTAGGAGGAAATCCTCTTCAGGAAAATAAATTCTGGACAAATCTCAAAAACGATTGAAGTGGGTATTTTGATTAATATAAATGTATTTTCTAATTTAAAAATTAATGTCAAGTGAAGTTTTAAGATAATATAATTCTTGTAGAGTTTCTCCTTTTTCCTTTCAGGGTTATAGAAATTTTAAAGGACTGTGATAATATTTATGTAGATTAGGAGTATTTATGTTTAAGAAAATTCTTTTTGTATCTGAATAATAAGTGTAGACTAATAATAAATACAATCTTTAATGCTGACATTTTGTACGTCTTTTTATTTATTGTCCGCTTTTACTAATCCTCTTATAATGAGATTGTGACGCGTCGGCTGGAATAATTAAATTTCCACTGCAGACTAGTTTCACATTTACTTCGGTCTGATATTCGTCCCGTTCTATATACGTTTTGTAGGGTAAATATTCCAAGAGCATCTTGCACGTCCAATTTGTTGATTAGCAGCAGCAGCAGCGGCAGAGTTGAAAGCCGTCACTTGTGAAATACGGCGCTGCTGCTGCTGCTGCGGCCGACCACATGACAGTCAGCGTATCGATCAGATTTGCATACTATAATTGGACGAAATCATTTTAGCAAAAGTGCCACACAGCGCCTAACGGAAACCAATTCTCTGTTATTAGTAGGGGACAGATTTATCTGTCACGGCGCGATTGCAATCCTCATCCCGTCACTAAACTAAAAGGTTCCTGTCGAAATATTTGGTCTCTTTCCACCATTTGGACTCATCAGTCCGTTTCCTCTGAGGCTGTCTCCCCTAATCCTTGAGACTCCTGAAAGACTCTATTGCGCGTTTCAATGGTATCTGGAAAAGAAAAGAACCATTCTTAAATCACATTCTATAATGCAGCTGACTTATGCTATTATGATCGCTAAACCTTGCTTGTAAGAAACAGATGTAGATTTGGCAACATTCCTGTCGATCCTATCGAAATATTTAAAAGCAAGTACCGTTGTGAACTGGAACACACTATTAAGGATTTTGAAGAGCACTGGAATAAAATATCGAGAAAGGAGTCTTGTACATAACCTCTACATAAGACAGGCAACAGTAATTATAATAGAAGATCAAAGAAAGAAAGCCGTAATGAAGAAAGTAGTGAGACTAGAATGCAGTCTGTCGCCCATGCTGTTTAACATATATATTGCCAATTTCTCTACAACTTTTACTCTTCTCTATCCAATTTTTTCTCCTTTCATTCTCTGTAACTACAATTTTTTTTGCACTCTATCTTCCTCCTTTTCCTCTTTTCCGCTGTTTAACTTATACATAGAACAGGCGATAAAGAAAGCAAAAACGGAATATGGAAAATTAATTTAGATTTAGATTTATTGTTGTTTCCATTAATCCTCGATTGAGGAAATAGGATACGTCATACATTAAAAATTAAAAATGAACAATAACAATAAAGTAAATAATTAAAGACAAATAAACTTAAAATAAATTAGTAAAAGAAAGTGTATATAGACAAAAGTCAATATAAACACAACACTGATACACATTGGGAAACACAAACAAGCACACACTGAGGAACACGCAATGGAGTTTTAACTACTTGGACCAGGAAACTGTCCTTCCCTCTGCAGTAGCTCCAGGCAATACATGAAACAAACAAACAAAAGAGCAGAAAAAACTGAATAGAAATTTTAAGATATGTGATGTGCTATTTCATAAGGCAGCTCATTCAACACTTTTTGTAGGAACCTTGATTTAAATACTAGAAGGACGATTAACAAAATCCTGTACCGAGTAAAACGCGCCTTTTAAAAGAATAACTGCAATGAGAAGAAATAAAAAGTTTACGCTTTTCCGACGACATTGTAGTATTAGGGGAGTCAGAAGAACGCTTGTAAATCATAATAAATGGCTCGAACGTGGTCCTGCAGGTAAAGTAGAACATGAGGATTAATAGAGGGAAAACTAAGATAATGGAGCGTAGTAATGTAAATAGTGGAATAACGAGGGATGTTAGATTGCGATAATAAATGGCTTGAACGGAGTTCTGGAGAAAGAGTTCAATATGACGATTAATAGAGGGAAAACCAAGATAATGGAATGTAGTTTGGGAAACAGTGGAACGACAAAAGGTGTTTGATTGGGGACGGATATTTTGGAGAAAGCTCAGGAATTCTGCTACTTGTGAAACATAATAACAAGAAGAGCACAGAAAGACTTTCGCGAAAAAGAGGAATTAATTTACTGGTAACATTAATTGTGAATGTTAGGAAATCGTCGTTAAAAATGTTCATATGGAGCATGGAGTGCGAAATGTGGACAATACGAGTTGCGGAAAGGAAAAAAAAAACAGAAGCCTTTGAAATGTGCTGGTACAGGAGAATGCTGATAATCAGATGGGTGAATAGTCACCAACGAGGAAGTTATAAACATAATAGGGGAATAGCGAATGATGTGGAGGACGTTGACCAAGAGAAAGGATAGGCCACGTTTTAAGACATGAGAGTCTTGTAAAAATAGCATTAAAAGGGTAGCGTGTTGGGTAAGAACAGAAGAGGGAGGCCAAGGATAGATTATGCTAAGCAGATTATAGATGACGTGGGATGTGCTAGTTGTGAGGAAAAGGAAAAGCCTTGCACAAGATTGGTTAGCATGGAGGGTTTCACCAGACCAGTCAAACAATTAAAACATATCTATTTAATTCGGTTTGACGTCAGCGTTACCGTATCCCCTCAAAGACCTCCCTACACAAATATTTTGATCCCACAAAGTTTAACAAAGATCCTACTTCCGAAAGAAATCGACCCTCAGAATCACATAAAAACCTCGTGACGTAGCACAACCGCAGTTGATAAACAAGCCTCTGGCGCCTATTGGGTCAAGAGCGTAATGTTTTCGTTTGCGTGCAGGCGTTATGTAGGGATTTGGTAGGGAAGGATATATTTTTAAGTGGGCACGACTGAGCCCTCGTAGCCGAAATATTTCAAGGCTTGAATTGCCCCCTTTCTGAACTTGATTCAACGTTTCTAACGACTATTCTTATCGGAAAATATTTAAATTAATTTGAATTGATGTCAAATGACGTAAACCCGAGTTAAAAACATCATTTTTCTGGCATTAAGTAAATTAATAATTAAAATACGGCCAAATAATTGAGCAAACAAATTTAATTTACATTAATACAACGTTTCATTCAACGTTGTAGACTTTTTCAGGTAAATACACACAAGCATTTTTTTTATTAATAATAATTTACTTGGCCTGTTTTCTAGATTCAATAACAGGTCTGTTTTACAATATTTTTCTTTTGTTGGTACATTTTTACATAGATATAAATATGTATGAATACAGTAATAAAGTATATGTGTATATTTAAATTTGTTTTAGCATGTAAGATCATCGTCTTTTTTTTGGATAACAGGCTACATGAGGGTGATCCTGAAACACGCAACTCCCCTTTAATAGCATAGGAAGGGAATTGAAAAGGGGGGATGCGGAAGGTAGAGCAAGGTAGCCAAGGGTTAACTAGGGCCCCCGGGCTATTGTTTAAGGATCCTACCCGGTGTTTCACCTAAAGAGATGCAGGGAAAACCCTAGAAAACCTGCATCAGGTAGGTCGGGCATTGGGTACTATTCTCACGCCCTTCCGAATGACGGGAGACGAGTTTGCTGTGGGGACGCAGCATTCCCTTCTCCGTGTCTCCAACAGTTTCAGGAGGCAGTTGGCCGACTGATCCAATGGGATCAGCGGACAACTCTTGCCATATGCCCAAGGTCTTTGACCCCAGTACATATACCTCCTAAAATAGGTGAAGGTGTCTCGGCATATGAGAACTTTGATAAAAAGTACCCAGAGAGAGTGCGAGGCATCCCCGACATGATCAGGTGAGCCCCGCAGTCACTCTGGGCTGAAGCGCCTGCGAGAGAAACTCACGCAGCGCCCTTCCAATAAGATCATCGTCTGTTACACTAGTTTTATTATTATTTTATTTTCGTGGAGTGACTGAAGGAGAGAATTCTTAATTTCTTTGTCTCCTCATCCTTTCCGCCTTTATACATTTTGTTTGTGGAACAACTCCGGTTTTCCGGATCTCCTTGACGCGTTGGTCGAGTAGTTGTAGGTTCAAACTTTTTTACTAATTTTATACTCTAATTATTTATGACTGTATTTGTATTAGCAGAGTTATGTAATTTGTTTAAGATAATTACTTGAATAATCTTACTATTACTATAATTTATATTCTATTTTATGTTATGATGTCCATATTTTGGTTCTTATACTCATCCGGTTCCTGGATTTGAAAGTCCGGTCCGATGATGAGTATATTAAGTCTTATGATGTAATATTTAAGAGTCTATATTTTTAGTCCTGTATTTTGTCAGTTCTAAAGCGGATATCAGGTTTGTCAAATTTTCTAGAGCCGCGGTGAGTGATTGGTGGGTTTCTTATTATTTCCCATAGTCTTTCTTTTCTTAAGGTTTCTCTTATTGTCTTGTCTACCTCATAATTGGGGCATTCCAGTATGGCGTGTTCCTGTCTCTCCACAGGCACATAGATTGTCTGGTCTGCTATTTATTCTTCCCACACAAGCATTATAAAGTCATTGTTAATTTTGAACAAATTAAACTTGAGTCCTTAATAAGACGCGTTTATTTCAAAAGTAATCAACATTTTTTGTCGCCGACAAAGTTGAGGAATTCGAGTTGGCAACAGAACCAAATTTTTGTTTCCTGAGGGAAATGTTGCCAATATAAAATTTTTGTGACAACGTAAGTTGCCAACACACGTTCTGGAGGTTTTTGAAGACACTGTGAACGTTTTCTGGTTGCAACGTTGCCAATTCTATAGTTTAGTTTAGGGTGACAGGCTGCATGAGCGTATCCTCGTTGGGCCAATTCCTTGCTCATGGTACTGGAAAGGTTTTGAAAAAAGGTGGTGCGGAAGGGAAATAAAGCAGCCAAGGGTTAATTGGGGCCTCAGGGTTATTGGTTCTGGTTATCTCATCCTTTTTTTTCTATTTCCCCTCATTCAGATTACCGCACGTAATTTTACTTCTCCTTTGTCTCCTTCAACTCTCCCCCGCCCCACGGACAAATGGAATAAACATCATCTCTACACCAACGGGCAAATAAATACCTAAAAGGAACCATAAAAGACTTTATTCTACTCCTTTTTAAATTTTTTATGGACTTGAAGAGAGTCCGTGGAGTATTTCCAATCAATTACTTCCGTAGGGGTTTTATTTCCCTCCCCTCCGCACCCTTCCCTCCCCCTCTCTCTTCCCACAGTGACTTCCAAAAGAAGCTTATAGTATTTGGCAACCAACCGACGTCCGAAGCGTATTTTTAGCTGCTACGGTAGGATTGCGAAGGCTTGAAATTTTAATAAGGCGCCCTGAAAGGGGCAAAAAAATAATAAAGCTGCGATCGAAAACTCGCAAGACACGGTCAAATACAATCTTCATGAAAATATTCAAACAGGGGAGAGTTAACAGCAAGAAGGGAATAATCCTCTCTCCTTATATAGAAAAAGGACCGTAAGACGATTTTCCCAATGCAATTACAAGTACTTAACCGCCTTTTGAGTAAGAAAGTAGCTTTTTTTTCGGTTACCAGGCTACATGAGGGTGATCCTGAAACAGGCAAGTCCCCGTTTATAACATAGGAAGGGAATTGAAAAGAGGGGATGTAGAAGGTAGAGTAAGGTAGCTCAGGGTTCCTAAGGCCCCGGGCAATAGTTTAATCCTCCTACCCGGTGTTTCACCTAAAAGTGATGCAGGGAAAACCGTAGAAAACCAGCATGAGGTAGGTCGGGCATTGGGTACTATTCTCACGCCCTTCCGAATGAGGGGAGACGAGTGCTGTGGGGTCGCAGCATTCCCTTCTCAGCGTCTCCGCCATTTTTAGAAGGCAGTTGGCCGACTGATCCAATGGAATTAGTGGACAACTGTTACCCCTTCGAACCCAGTACATACACCTCCCAAAATAGATGACGGTGCTTCGGCATGTGAGAATCTAAAAAACCCGAAGGTGAGATCCGCAGTCAATTTGGGGAAAAATAGCTGCGAGAGGTAACTCCCATAGGCATTCCTCCTAACATAGCAGCTTGTTTTTGGTTAACAGGCTGCAAGAGTGTGATCCTGAAACAGGAAACTCTTTTTTAACTGTATAGGAAGGGAAGTGAAAAGGTTGGATGTGAAAGGTAAAGCAAAGTAGTCAAGGGTTAACTAGATTTTTTTTTGGTTAACAGACTACATGAGGGTGATCCTGAAACAGGCAACTCCCCTTTAATAGCATAGGAAGGGAATTGAAAAGGGGGAATGCGGAAGGTAGAGCAAGGTAGCCAAGGGTTGACTAGGGCCCCCGGGCTGTCGTTTAAGGATCCTACCCGGTGTTTCACCTAAAGAGATGCAGGGAAAACCCTATAAAACCTGCATCAGGTAGGTCGGGCATTGGGTACTATTCTCACGCCCTTCCAAATGACGGGAGACGAGTTTGCTGTGGGGTCGCAGCATTCCCTTCTCCACGTCTCCACCAGTTTCAGGAGGCAGTTGGCCGACTGATCCAATGGGATTAGCCGACAACTCTTGCCATATGCCCAAGGTCTTCGACCCCAGTACATATACCTCCTAAAATAGGTGAAGGTGTCTCGGCATGTGAGAACTTTGATAAAAAATACCCAGAGAGAGTACGAGGCATTCCCGACATGATCAGGTGAGCCCCGCAGTCACTCTGGGCTGAAGCGCCTGCGAGAAAACTCCCGCAATATAAGGGTTAACTAGAGCCACCAGGCTATAGTTTAAAGAATCCTATCCGGCGTTTCACCTAAAAGAGATGCAGGGAAAACCGCTGAAAACCAGCATCAGGTAGTTCGGGCTATTGGGTACTATTCTCACGCCCTTCCGAATTAGCGGAAACGAATTTTTTGTGGGGTCGTAGCATTCCCTTCTCCGTGTAACCACAAGTTTTAGAAGGAAGTTCGCCGATTGATCGAATGAGATCAGCGGACAACTCTTACCGTATGCCCAAGGTCTTCGACGCCTGTGCCTGTACATACACCTCCTAAAACATGTGAATGGGCCTCGGCATGTGACACCTATCAAAAAAAAGAAACAGATAGAGAACGAGGCATTCCCAACATAGTCAGGTGAATGCCGCAGTCAATCTGGGGAGAAATACCTGCGAGAGGAATCTCGCACAGGCGTCTTGTAATTCCCAAGAAGGTAGTTTTTTGGGGGGTAGGATCCTTAAACCATAGCCCGGGGGCCCTAGTTACTTCTTGGCTACCTTGCTCTACCTTCCGCATCCCCATTTTCAATTCCCTTCCTATGCTATTAAAGGGGAGTTGCCTGTTTCAGGATCACCCTCATGTAGCCTGTTAACCCCCAAAAAAACACGCTACATGAGGGCGATCCTGAAACAGGCAATTCCCTTTTAATATTGTAGTAAGGGAATTGAAAAAAGGGAGAATGTGGAAGGTAGAGCAAGGTAGCCAAGGGTTGACTAGGGCCCCTGGACTATAGTTTAAGGATCCTCCCCGGTGTTTCACCCAAAGAGATTCAGGTAAAACCCTAGAATACCCGCTTCAGGTAGGTCGGGCTATTGTGTACTATTCTCACGCCCTTTTCTTGTGACGTAGGCTCAAGAGAGCAGTTTTCTGGGTATACGTTCGTTGTTTCTACCGCACGAGACTACAGAATGAATCGAGGCGGTTACGACGTTTCGACAACTATCTCCAACGTCGTCCTCAGCTGTGTTACGCCGTGTTCAGTGTTAACAGAATATAGGGAACATTGGAAGAGGCCACTTCGTGGCTTCGAAACTTCAGTACTGCACGTCAAAGACTTCTACGTAGAGGAAATATTTTTCAAGTTGGTGTCCAAAAAACGTCCTGAAGGAGTTGACATGTCAGGCCACCGGACCGTCGCGTAGCAACCAGAGTTTTTTTTAATTATTTTTGAAAACACATTACGTTTTATTTCCTCCCCCTCCCCCAAAAAATCCATCAAAAGTTCAAACTCAGGTCCTGAAAAAATTAAACTATGACACTGTACAATTTTTTTTTATTAAAATACGCAACAGAAACCAGAACATATCAGCCGTAACAAGGAGTGAGTTACGAAACGAAACGGTTTATTGCAGAGCTCTCTGGCGTCGTTTATTCACTTTACTCGCTCAACCAATTTCAACGTCATAACCATAAAAATATTATTACGTCTCCCCTCTGGGATATTTACAGTTTTTAAACGAGACGAGAGAAAATCGATAATCCGCCAGAAATGAGAAACTAAAAAAAAGAAACAGAAAATGTATCGTCTTTCCACTCTTGACGTTCTCATAAATAAAAACGTTAATTTTACGATATTGTTAATTATTTTATGTCCTGGAGATAATTAACATGTTAGTGCCGACCCGGAGAATTGCTACGGACTTTCTTAATTGCAGTTACAGAATAATTAAAAAATAATTCTCCTGTCGTAATTATCCGTCGCTTTCTTTATTTCTCTACTCCCTTTCTTGTTTTTTTTTAAAAAAAATAAAACACAAAATGAATTCTCTCATCTTTGGCAGTGACGTCGCACTTTAGGTAATTACAATTTATGGATGAACGGGTTCGTCCGATTTAATAACGGATCTCTCATCAGCGTTCGGGTCGCAGACAAGCAAATATTTGCCGGTTATTTATAGAGTCCTCCAGTTCGACTCTTATTCGGAATGGTTCCAGTATCAGTCCAAAAAAAGAATGAGATATTTTAAATGCAAAAACATACCCCATAATTCAATGATATTTGGTTATATCTACCCTGCTCATATAGAACTTCATACGTTCTATAATTAGATAAATACTTTTTTTCATGTTAATTAATTTTCCAGTAACTAATTTTTACCCGACCCCTTTTTTTTAAAAAAAAATTATAAATCCGTTTGAAGAGTAGCGCTAGTTGAAATGACGCCAATTTAATTTGAATACATTATCCCTCTTAAATCCTCAAATGCGGGGTTGAAACCTCGTGCCCTTACACTGTACATATTAATTGTTGGAAGGGGAAGGGGAGGGGGGAGCAAACAAACAAGGTTGTATTGAGCACAAACAAAACTGTTATAAAATATTTTGCTGCTAAATGTTAATTACATTGGTTCATGAATTCAATCATTTATAACACTAATCAGTCGTTCAGATGCGGGCTTAGGTTGAGATACAAACATTCGTGAGATTTGTAATGAATTAAAACTCGACTGACATAATTGGATGTATTAAATAATTATTACCTTAATCATAATATCGATGGCTGCCTGAGTGGTTTGTTATACATAAATATGTTATTACGATATATTGTAACGCGATGGCTGTCTGAGGTGGAATTGTTAGTTACCGATGAATGTACTATTACAATATATTGTAACTGCCTGATATGGAGTTGTTTGTTATAAATTATTATGTAATTACAATATACTGTAACGTTGATACTACTTGAGATGCAGTTTTTTGTTACAGGTGAATATGTTATTACAATATATTGTGACGTTGATACTACCTGAGATGCAGTTTTTTGTTACAGATGAATATGTTATTACAATATATTGTAACGTTGATACTACCTGAGATGCAGTTTTTTGTTACAGATGAATATGTTATTACAATATATTGTGACGTTCATACTACCTGAGATGCAGTTTTTTGTTACAGATGAATATGTTATTGCAATATATTGTAACGTTGATACTACCTGAGATGCAGTTTTTTTGTTACAGATGAATATGTTATTACAATATATTGTAACGTTGATACTACCTGAGATGCAGTTTTTTGTTACAGATGAATATGTTATTACAATATATTGTAACGTTGATACTACCTGAGATGCAGTTTTTTTGTTACAGATGAATATGTTATTACAATATATTGTGACGTTCATACTACCTGAGATGCAGTTTTTTTGTTACAGTTGAATATGTTATTACCTTAAACTGTAACGTCGATGACTGCCTGAGACGGAGTTGTTTGTTACATATGGATCTGTTATTATGATATATTGTAACGTGGATGCCTGAGATGGAGTTGTTTGTTAAATACGAATCAGTTTTACCATATATTGTAACGTGTATGGCTGTCTGGGATGGAGTTTGTTACATAAGAATATGTCATTACATAAAATCTCCTGTTGTTATTTTGTGAACACCAAGGCGTATAGTAAAATTTTTATTATTACCCGTCTTTATTGATTGTTTAACAAATAAGGATGAATTGCTCTCCAAGCATTGAAATCTTTCCTAAAATTTATTTAAGAATTAGTAATGCTAAGATTATAAGCAGAATTTGTAATATACTTTAGACAATGTAATTTCATTCAAACAGAAAAATTGAATTTAATATTAAAAAAGTATATTATTTTTACAAAAATTCTGGTATTTTAGAAATTAAAGATATATAGGGTTTAACATAATCCGTTCTGAGAAAGAAATGGTTAAACTGACTCGAGTACGTATGCATATTGATTATTGGTTTCTCCGTTTGAATTTGTCCTGATAAAGTCTACTTAAGTGAATGAAACGTTGAATTTTTCTTCGTTAAATATCAATGCAGAAAAAAATGGCGGGAGGATTATTTAATTTGTAATCGAAGATAACGTCGGATCATTGATGGATCTTTTGTTGTTTAAATACAGAGGGACAAGAGCGTTACACTGAGCTCCTGTCCTTTTCCATTAGCTGATAATATGGCCGAAATTTGGTGTCGGCGGCGCCATCGATCGCAGTCTCCTTTTTCTGGTTCAGGCTAATCCCACATACACATCGGAGCTGACAGCTCATTCAACTCGCGACGCAGCCAATGCGAGGAAACGCCTTCCAATCTGGTTACACACTATCAAAGTTTTCTAAATAACTCGACGGCCCCCGTCCTGCCTGCTTCGCAAACTATCCTGCAAATTGCCAATTTTAAAAAAGAGGACGAGCGCGCGTGTGGGAAAAAAGAATAGACTCCGCGCGCGATTTCCTGCTCAATCCGTTTTTAAGCAGAAGCTTGTCACTGGTGATTAAAGTCACATCACACCTGACAGGCGGACGTTGAATTTTAAACCACCTCCTCTTTTTTTAAAAAAAAAACATTCGTATTACGACAGGAGAAGCCAAAGAAGGGATAGAATGTTAATTTGAAAGGGACAGAGGAGGTGAGATTTAGTCGGGCGTCGAATACTAATCCACTATCAATCAGTGTGAATGCATTATGAAATTGCTGCAGAGAAAGAAAAGTCCAGTCTGAATGAGAAGCGCAGCGGTATTGGAGGTAGGCTGGAGCTCACTTTAACACCTAACATTATTATAGCAACTTGGTGGTGTAAAACCTGTCATGAACTCGGAAAACACGGTCAGATACAGTCTTCATTAATATATTAAAACAGCGCAGAGCTTACTGGGAAAAGGAGAATAATCATCTCTCCTCATACTGAAAATGGTCCTTAAGAATATTATCCCAATTTAATTAAAGGCATTTAACCACATTTTTAGAATCAAAGATCAAAAAAGTAGTAAGACAAAGTTGCAATCGCTCTCCCATGCTCTTTAACATATATATACAACAGGCGATGATTGATATAACTCTATAATCGAATTTATATTGATAAAAGAATATTGTTATATTGGCACGTGACAAATGTTAAGATCGGAAATTTGAAAATAATTCTTTAAAAACGATTTATGATTTTGCTTGCAGTCACTATCCGACCCAGGAGGTACCTTTTGAAGTTATATAGGGAAAAATAAAGAAGAAAGCCCATAGGAAGAAACGTAGGGCGCAACCAAATGAATAGAATGTAAGGAATCTTAAAGTATGGATTCTATATAAAATTGTGCTGTTCAGACTTGATGACGTCAACCATGACGAAAATCGTTATCGAAAATAATATATTGAACACTTTCGCGGACAATATGCAGACATTTCCTTATTTATCAACGTAAAATTGACTGCATATGCTGTTATGTCCGCGAAAGGGTTAATAAAGCAAAGTCTCTGTGTAAACTAGCGCCACTTTTGGCTCAGGTCGAAAACTTTACTAATATCGTCAAAAAGCTCAATATAAAATCAAAATAAATATTTTATGTATACAATTTTTCTTTTGGATTAACAGGCTGCATGAGGGTGATCCTGAAACATACAACACCCCTTTAATAGAATAGGAACGGAATTGAAGGTAGAGCAAGGTAGCCAAGGGTTGACTAGGGCCCCGGGCTGTGGCTTAAGGATCCTACTCGGTGTTTCACCTAAAAAGATACGGGGAAACCCCTAGAAAACCTGAACCAAGTAGGTCGGGCATTGGCTGCTATTCTCACACCCTTCCGAATGACGGGAGACGAGTTTTCTGTGGGGCCGCAGCATTCCCTTCCCCATGTCTCCATCAGTTTCAGGAGGCAGTTGGCCGAGTTTTCCAATGGGATCAGCCATATGCCCAAGGTCTTCGACCCCAGTACATATACCTCCTAGAAATATGTGAAAGTGTCTCGGCATGTGAGAACTTTGGTAAAAAAAACAGAGATAGTTAGAGGCATACCCGACATAATGAGGTGAACCCCGCAGTCACTCTGGGGTGAAGCGCCTGCGAGAGAAACTCCCGCAGCGCCTTTTATCCTATGTATACAAAGTCTTTATCCACTTTTTATATTTATTCAAAGCGTTTCGAATACAAAATACTTAGTATTAACAGATCGCTCCTTTTTTGCCGCAGACCTAAATTCTGCCTCGGACGGTAAATAATTCATTTTTCTGATGATTTACGTACAGGGAAAGGAGGAAACAACTGGGCTGTAAATTAGTGGGTGTGTGTATTTTCCGCCCTTGAATGTCGACGTTTTCCCTTCCTGTGCACCGCCGAGGGAGGACAAGACAAGAGACTGCGGGAAACAAAATAACACCGAGTCAGGCGCGGGCGGCGCTGGGGTCGGAAGTGCGGTGGAATGTCTGCCTTGTGCTGCAGGAGAAGCGACCGGAAGCGAGCAACGCACGAACGCAACTTCCGTGGCGGCTAAGCTAAGCTGCTCCAAATATATATAGCTACAATGGAAAATACCTGTCAGCTTGGCAAACAAAACACAGGCGAGCAGAAACTCTGGAAAGGGGAAAGGAGCGAGGTGGACCACGAAAACCACACCAAACTGTAAGCAGATCCTTCATGGAGGGGCAATTAGCTGCTATATCTACTTCTGTCAGAGCGATGAAAGGAAAATTTACTTTCTTAATAAGAAACAGTATCCATAACCTCCACAAAAGGCAGTCAGCAGTAATTACAATTGAAGATCAAGAAAAGAAAGCAGAGTAAGATAAGGACGCCGCCCGTCACCCATGCTGTTTAACTTATATATAGAACAGGTGATGAAGCAAGCTAAAACGAAATAGGAAAAATGAGTCATACTGGAAGGAGACGAAATAAAATCCCTAAGGTTTGCTGATGGTATTATAGTATTTTTCTGGGATTCAGAAGAAGACTGGAAAACATAATAAATGGCATGAACGTGGTCCTGGATAAAGAGTAAATCAACAGAATTAAAAGAGGCAAAACAAAATTATTGTATTGTAGTATGGGAAACAGTGCAACAAAAGAGGTTGTTAGATTCGGAAGAGATATTTTTAAGGAAGTTAGAGAAATCTGCCAATTGGATAGATAATAACTAGGGATGGTAGAAGTACAGTAGACGTAAAAAGTAACACAGATAGGGAAGGCTTTGGAAAAAATACAAATTTACTTACTGGTAATATAACTGTGACTATTAGGAATTCGTTGCTAAAAATGTTCGTATGGATTGTGGCGTTATATGGGCGCGAAAACTGGACGATAAGAGTTGCAGTTAGGAAAAGAATAGAAGCCTTTCAAATGTGCTGCTGTAGAATAATGAGATAGGTGGATAGAGTAACTAACCAAGAAGTGGTAAGTAGAATATGGGAAGAGAGAACAATATGGAGGATGTTGACCAAGAGAAGGAATAGATTAATAGGCCACGTTTTGAGACATTAGGGTCTTGTAAAATAAGCATTAGAGGGAAATGTGTGGGGTAATAACGGAACAGGGAGGCTAAGGATGGAAAACGCTAATGAGATTAGAATTTTTTTGCGCAAAATAGATTAGCACTGAATACCACAACAACAATAATTATTGGGAACAGCAGAAGTTACACTATGTAATTGAAATAATTTGTAGCATAATAAAATAATTGTTACATTAAACCTTGTGTTCCTTAAATAATTAATGTTACAAAATGTTTTTCTGAAGATGCTTTAAGGAATGTAACGACACGTTCTACAATTTTTAATAAGCTCTAGTTTTTTCACTTCTCTTTAAATTTAATTCCATCTAAATTGACTGAAGTAAGTCGAATTTCACTCTCAAAAATAATAACTTCAATTTAACAACCTATCTTTTTTTATATTTTGTGTTTTATTTTTACGTCAGACTTTTGTAAACAATTAAATAAAATTTATGGCCTCATAAGGGCATTTCCATAACATATTTTCAATAGTTCTTTGTACCTTCTTCAGGTTTTTATCCGAATTGTCACAAAAGTTGCACAATCAGATGCAATATATTCATAAATATTACCGAAACGTATTTTTTATTTTATTTTTAAGAAAATAAAATCTGAAACGGGTTAATTAAGTTATTTAATATTTTTTGATAATAATTGGGTATCAAAGGATAACTTTATTATGCTCGTAAAGTCGGAAGGTATTTCATGCCACGTGTTTCAATAAACCTTCCTTTTACTTAAAAAAAATATGAGGATAATTATTATTATTTGAAATTTGCTAAAATAGTACCAAATTAAAAAAATGGAAATATCTAATAATTTCAGTATCTATAAGTAAAATAACTAAATTTGGAGTATTTTTTTAATACTTACATTTTTCATTAGTAAGCATTTTGATTTTTTTTACTAGATCGCATTCTGCCAAATGAATACTTGGGAAAAGTTTCTAAATCTTATTTTAGTAGTCTGATTCTCCCCTTCTGCCTCCCATGTGGGGGTGGGAAATGGGATTTTGTTATAATTATGATGTCCTAGACCCTCATTAGAGGCAAATAAATTTCAATATCCATTTTTCTGGATACGGAGTATTCGACATATTTGAAAGTCGTCCGATTAGTGGGACAGCCTGTATATGACGACAGAGAGAGAGAGAGAGAGAGAGAGAGAGAGAGAGAGAGTAATGAAATATTCCATAATTGTTTTGTGTGACTGAGAACTCCATAGATGACAAATAAATATAATAAAACCAACCTTAAAAAATATCCTGGAGTCAACCGGTCGAAATTAATATTTTGTCTCCAAACACAGGTGCTGGAGCTGGACTCCATGCTCCACATTATTCAAAATATTGTCCTTAGATACCAATTTGTATTTCAAAACAATGCCACTTTTCTGTTTGGACGTGTGGAGAGTGGGTTGTGGGGAAACAAACAATTAAATTATATTTATGGTTTTCTTTCAGTTCCTTTTTCTACCCTCGAAACCACAGTTCATAATTTATTCAATATCTATTATTATGAAATAATTTCATAACAAATAAAAAGTTGGAATATATATATATATATATATATATATATATATAGCCCTATCTTCGACTGATTGTGTTTGGGAGTATTATCAGTATCGACTGGTCAGCTTTTTTCTCCTTTATCCTCCAATCAGTAGTGTAAAGGCGCCAGGTAAATTTTACCCAGGAGAATGACAAAGGTATATTCTAAAATACTGTCCATTTATTTCGAACGATGAAAGGAAAATTTACTTTCTTAATGAGAAACAGTATCCATAACCTCTACAAAAGGCAGTCAGCAGTAATTAGAATTGAAGATAAAGAAAAGAAAGCAGAAATAAGAGTAAAACAAGGATGACGACCGTCACCCATGCTGATTTTTAATTTTATATATATATATAAACTATTATCATACAGATTATCGGTTAGGTGAATATCGATACAGTATATAAATAATAAAAAAATCATGAAAATAAGATCCCATGCTGTTTAACTTAAATATAGAACAGGCTACGAAGAAAGTTGAAACGGAACATGGAAAATGAATCGTAGTGCAAGGAGAAGAAATAAAAACGACACGCTTTACCGACGATATTGAAGCATAAGCGGAGTCAGAAGAAGACTTGGAGACCACAATAAATGGCTTGAACGTCGTACTGGAGAGTTCAATATGAGGATTAATACAGGGAAAACGAAGGTAATGGAGTATGGGAAACACTGGAATAACAAAGGCTGTTAGATTGGGACATTAAGTAGCGTTTGTAAGAATATCAAACAAATTTAATTTAATTTTGCTGATCTGGTGCTCCTTTCTTGAGATATCCCCATTTTTCAGCCAATTTTTTTACCTATTTTGATTTTTGTCGATTACAACGCTATCTGTGACCGAAATTTCTCAAAACGTAGGTCAAATTGAAGTATTTTTTTCTGGAGAATCCGAATCACCAATTAAAAATAGGGGATCCAATTTAAGTTTTTTTAACTATTCCCTCCCAACCCCTAAGAGGTTAAGGTGAGGGGGAGAGAGGTCGAGTTTCATATCTTTAGATGTTCCTTTTCGAGACGAACATTTTTCATTCGCCCCTTTTTTATATCGGATGTGTGGTTCTCGAGATATTTTAATGTATTCAGATAAACTGCCGACCTCTTGTAGTGTAGTGGCTAGTGTTGCTGTCTCAGAACCCAGGGGTCCCGGATTCGAATCCTGGCATAGGCTTGGATGTTTGTATTGTCATGGCCGCAAAGACCGGGATTAAGACTGTTGGAGGATCTAAAAGCTGACCACGTGCCACTCCAAAATCGGAATGTGTCATGAAAGATGACAGTCCGCAGTCGACTCGGTAGGCCCAGGCCCTCAACGGGGTTTAGAGCCATGGAGGAAGGAAGGAAGAACTATATATATATTACTTAAAAAATTTATATCTGAGTTATGTGAACATTTCCTCATTAATATAGGCTAAATGAATAAGCAACAATGGTTTCTGGACCGTCTACAAATCCCATTGCTATTGTGACAGAAATTAATTTCATGGGTGGTTGTAGGGAGTACCGCACAGTTGTGCAGTGGTGTCGGTTTACAGGGTGACGTTGATGGGTCTTCGTGGTCCCTGATGGAGACAGAAGCCGATCCGAAAAACCAACCCAATCCGTTTAATTCGGGGGTAGCGATTAGTTCATTCAAATAGGGTGTAACCTCCTACACCATTATGCAGGGACCATCATCCTTGAAGGAACAATTACCTATTCTAAATAAGACTGTAAACGTTTATCAAATAAATCCAGTCAGAAACACGTCCTTATCAAGTCTCTAAGATAACGGTGGAACATTAATGAACGTGAAATGTGATTCAGGTTAGGTGGAAAAATGAGGGAGCAGATATCTGTAACTAGCAAGAAATCAGGAGAGAAATACAAAAATTTATGAATAGAAGGAAAGAAGAGGAGGAAATTCAAAAAAGAGAATGATGAGGCAGAAAAAAATATAGAAATAGAACAAGATGTGAAATTGCCTACAACAAGCAGATACTGATGAAAAAGGAAAATAGTGAGACAAAAACCAATAGAAAGTCTGGTAACAGCAAAATTGACAAGATGAAGGAGATACAGCCGGGAGAAATGATAAATTGTATAGAAAAAGTAGATATGACAAAAACAAGGAACGTAGTGAGAATTAGACGCGTAAATACTAAAGGAATTGTCAGTTAGGGAAACAGATGAGGGTGGAAAGGAAATAGAGATAGAGTTTTCTGATACAGGCATGAAGCGACACGAGGTTTGTGGAAAAAGTTAGATATAGAAACAAAAAATATAATGGAAGCGTGTAGGAAAAACAAAATAAACAGGATAAAGAAGAAATGCAGACAATAAGGAATACGAAAATGTGTAGGAAAAGCAGATACGGCAAAAAATAAATAAATTTAATGAGAATTAAACGCGAAAAGACTAACTGTTTTTGTAAGTAGAAAAAGAAAGGGGAGAAGAGAAACGAGAGAATTTCTTTTCTGATACAGCTATGGACTGGCGCAGGTGTTCATGGACACAAAAGGAATAGAAGAAGGTAGAAATAATAAAATAGGTAGGTTGAAGATGTTATATATAGACGTTGATAAATAAGAAATTGTGTAGAAAAAGCAGATACGGCCGAAAAGTAATGTAGTGAGACACAATAACAAAATAGACAGAATGATAGAGAAATGCAGACAGTTATAAATAAGAAATTGTGTATGAAAACAGAGATATGGCAAAAATCGCGAATTAGAGGCGTAAAGACTAAGCGTTTTGGCAGGTAGAGAAACCGAGTAGGACGAGGAAGAAAAACGAGAAAGAGAGAGTTTTCTGGTACAGGGATGGAGTGACACGGGTTTTAATGGAAAAAATTAGCTATAGAGAAACAAAAAGTTAAAGGGTGTTGAAACAACAAAATAGAAAGGATGAAGGAGAAATACAGGAGGATATAAATAAATAGGAATAAAAGGGAATGGTTAAAGTAGGCAACACCTAGAGTGCGGCAGTAGAAGGTAAAATATAGAGAAAAGTATAAAACTATATGGGAAAGCTACGATGAGGTTTTTGTAAATAACAAAATACTGTAATTATCAGAACATATAAAAGAATAGAAAAAGGTGAAGGAATATAAATATGTACAAGAATAGGGGAAAATTTGCGACTGGACGAAGATAGTAGAACGAACAATAGTAGTTGGGGTTTTGTGTAGAGGTAAAATATAAAGAAATGGAGAATGAATAGAACCGAACATGAAAATTAAAATTCTTCCACGGTGACCTTTGAGCGTCTTTTACGACTTTGAAAGTGGAAACCTGTGAGTGCATCGTGGCAAGATTCCAAGGCAATCGTGTGTAGTTGTCGAAACGTCTTTACGTACACCTGCTACTAGTTATGCAAACGAAGGGATGAGACGTCGTGGGAAGTGGAGAATAATTAACAGGATATGATAAGTGTCAGAGGCTCTGCGTTTCGTCGTCAATGTTTATTCATCGTCGTGCTTCCTCTGCCTTTACATTTCAACGTGAGCGGCGGCCATCGACAAGAATTGACGTTAAAAAGACGTGCCTATTCAAAATTAAGTTAATTTCATTTTAATAACAAATTCTATTGAAGGTTTGACCGGTTTTTGATCAAGTGACAAGTCATCGTCAGTCATCTCGGCGAGATTGGTCAAAGAAAAGGCTTGGGACAGACGATTAATCTTACCTACAAAGAACAAGAGTGAAGTTACGTGAAAGAAATCTGTTACGTTAGCACTCTAAAAAATTTGGGAACCAGAGGCTAAAGCGTCTCCAAATCATTATTTGAAAAAAGGAAAATGTTTTGTCATTTCCGTTTATCTTATATCCCTTTCCTCTGTAGTTTACCTTCTATTGTTAATCACTATATACCAAATTCTCTACAAGTTCTACTCTTCTCTAAACTATTTTTTCTCCTTCATTCTCTGTAACTACCTTTTTTGCACTCTATCTTCCTCCTTTTCTCTTTTCCGCTGTTAAACTTATATACAGAACAGAAGATGAAAATTGTTAAAACGGAATATGGAAAATGAATCATACTGCAAGGAGAAGAAATAAAAACACTGCCGATGATATTGTAGTAATAGGGGAGACAGAAGAAGACTTGGAAAAAATAATAATAATTCCATGAACGTGGACCTGGAGAAATAGTTGAATATAAGGGGAAAACCAAGGTAATGGAGTATTGTTTGGGAAACAGTTGAATAACAAAGGGTGTTAGATTGGGAAGGGATATTTTGACGGAAGTTAAAGAATTCTGCTACTTGGGAAGCGTAATAACTAGTGATGGTAGAAGGATAGTAGATATAAAGAACACGATAGCACAGGCAAGGAAAACTTTCCGGAAAAAGAGGAGTTTACTTACGCGTAATATTAGTGTCAATATCAGGAAATCGTTGCTAAACGAGCGTGGCGTTATATGGGTGGGAAAAGTGGACGATAGGAGGTGGGGAAACGAAAAGAATAGAAGCCTTTGAAATGTTGTGTTACAGGCGAATGAGGTGGGTGAATAGAGTAACTAACGAGGAAGTTCTAAACAGAATTTGAGAAGAGCGAACAATATGGAGGACGTTGAACAAGAGAAGGAGTAGATTAATAGACCATGTTTAAGACATGAGGTTCTTGTAAAATTATTATTAGAGAGAAGTGTGTAGGATGAGAACAGAAGAGGGAGGCCAAGGAAGGAAGAGGCTAAACAGATTAAAGAGTATGTGGCAAGTGCTCTTCCGTTCTTTTTCTGTCTGTATATGTAACATTCTCCATCATAAACTCGTAATTTGTTTGTAACTACGAAAAACACTTTTAATTTTTTTTAGAAACACGTGTCACTCCATCACTATTTTCACAACTCAGTCCTATTCTCTTTTAATTCTCTACTTTAGTTAACTTCCCCAATCCTACCTATTTCCCAAAACTTTCTTTATCTCCCTGTAATGGTGTTTATTAATTTATTATGCCAATGTCAATGTTTCAAATAATAAGCATATACGTATCTTTTATTTCCCAGTATCTCAGCATTATACCATATCGCAGTATCTTATAAATGGATGGAAGAACAAATGGTTTTTATTGTATTATTGACTAACCTATTCTACATCGCACATCACTCTTAATTTTCTTAGCGAATTCCACCTTCACTTTTCTCTAATGCTAATTTTACAACAAGTTCATGTCACAAAACGTGGCTAATTAATCTAATCGTTTCCGCTATTCTGTTTATAATTTCCTCGTTAGTGATTCTATCCACACATCTCATTCTCTTATTGCACCACATATCAAAGGCTTCTATTCTTTTCCTTACTGCAATTCGTTCACGTTTCGCACCCACATAACGCCACACTCCATACGAATTTTTTAGCGATGATTTCCTAATATTCACACTTATGTTAGCCGTAAGTTAACTCCTCCTCCTTGCCTGTGCTTTCCTACTCCAGTTATTACGCTTCCCAATTAGCATAATTAACTTCGTTCAAAATATCTCTTCCCAATCCATCAGCCTTTGTTATTCTACTGTGTCCCATACTACACTCCATTACCTTGGTTTTGCCTCTATTAATCCTCATATTGAAATCTTTCTGCAGGACCACGTTCATTTATTACGGTTTCCAAGTTCCCTTCTGACTTCACTAATACTACAATATTATCAGCAAACCTTAGGCAAAAGCATTTCTTCATTTCTGATTTCTTTTCTTGCCCTTTAATTCAAATTACTGGCGACTATCTTCTGTACACGCTATGGATAACTCTTCTTTCTCGATATTTTATTCCTGTCCTCTTCAAATATCTTCGTAGAGTGTTCCTGTTTATTGCCCTTTGCTATTTTCGTCGATTACAGTATTATATTTACGATTTTCATTATCATGTTTATTATATCTTGTGTTTTATTTCGTGCATTCCTATTGGTCTGAGCTGTTCTTCATATTATTTCGTCCGTCGCTCTAGTCATTTCTTCCTTCAAGAGTGTTAATTTTTTATTACATTTACATGATATGATCTCCGAAGCGTAATCAAATTGAGGGATTTCTTGAATTTGGATTTTAACATTTTTACATGAAAAAGGTAATTAATAATAATATACTGTGATAATAATTTTTTCCCTTATTTTTATCAGTTACTTCAATAAACCAAAAGTAAATTTCAATTTTGATTTCCAAACTTTATTCGGAAGAAGCTTTCGGCAATTGCCATATTCAAATACAAAATAAATTAAAATATTTGAAACATTACAATTTTTTATTATTTTATGTATAAATATAAATATGGAAATTTGTATAAAACATTTTCGTGAGTGACGGGAATTTTAATTGTAAAAGTTTCTTAGAATATTGGGAAGTATGACATCAGGCTGGAATAATGTTCGTTGGCTTTAGTTCGGAATTATTTAGTTTAGCCAAACAATTGTTTTTTTTCCATGATATAATGCTTAAAAATATTATACATACCTTCATGTATTTAGAAAATATAGTTTTGTGTGATAAATTCTATATAATTATTGACGAAAGTGTGCGTGACCGTCTGATGAAGGCACAAAAATGTACTGAAACGTCGTTGCTATTCGGAATTAAATTTTAATAAATGTCTGTCATTGTTCTGAAATAATCAAATCGAATTAAAAAATCAATTTTCTAACATTAGGTAAATATACATCAGGAAACAAATTTAATTATTATTAAGTTAATATAAATAACTACGTTTCATTCATCTTTGTGGACTACTACAGGTTAATTTTTAAACGGATAAACTAATTGAATCGGAATTAAATTTTAATAAATGTCAGTCATTTTTCTGAAATAATCAAATCGAATTAAAAAATCAATTTTCTAACATTAGGTAGATATACATCAGGAAACAAATTTAATTAATATTTAGTTATTATAAATAACAGCGTTTCGTTCATCTTAGTGGACTTCTTCAGGTTAATTTTTAAATGGATAAACTAATTGCATTGTGAGTAATTTGGGCGTCGCGCGGACGGTTACGGATAGCCGAAAGAATTGAATTATGCCTGGATCGTCAGTTAGGTACGAGGATGGAGGCGGCAAAGTTAATTGTAATATCTCTGGTGTGTGCTACAATATTCCGACTCGTAAAACAAACCTCTGTGAAGAGATTAGTGCCCTGTGGTGCGGCTTGGGCTCTCGGCGTTAAAATCGGTTTGCCCTTAACTTGCTTTGACTAACTACTGAAATGTTGTTTCAACTGGACTCTCCCCCTCCCTCCCCTTCTCCCCCTCCCTGGAACACACAGTTATTACTCCAACTAACTTTATAGTCTTATTAGGACCAGAGTTGACCCCACTAACTTACCACGGTCTGAAATTGAAACTGTGCGTCCCCAATTTCGCTTAATCGCCATAATCGTATTATCCTAACCTTCCAACAGACGTACATATTACTTATTTATAGACTCGGAGTGCACGTGGTATATTTAGGAATTATATTTATAATAAATGGAATATAGGAGAATAGAACATCAAATAGAATTCGAGATAGCAGAAGACCAATTTTCTTTTAGGAAGAATTTAGGTACAAGAGAAGCAATATTGACTTTGCCTCTAATTTTAGAAGAAAAATCTGGCCAAGTTTGTAATGAATTCGGGGGGTGGTATTCATTTAATGAATTTAAATATTGAGTTTAAATCTATATATTTATTAATTGTAAACAAATACATGTTAATATGGGTAGTGCGAAGATATAAGTTCAAAATAATTATATAAAACTGGGGATTTATTAAGTTCTCGTGGTATTGATGGTGTGGGTGACCGTGGTAGCCAGATCTGTTGTTGCAGAACCTGAGTTGTTTTCCACAGGCGTTCGCTGTTAATTTCCGTGTTCGTGGAACTTTGAATGTGGCCGTTCGCATAACACGAGTTCTTCCTTCTGTTGCTAAGACTTTCTTCTAATTCGGACTGTTCAAAGTTTGGTCGCTGGTGCACCTACCCATTTCTCTTCTCCATTACTCTGCTGCACACTCTCCTTACCACCGACTGTTCACCAGCATCTCTTTCTATCAATATATGTTCTTTTTTTTCAAAATCTCTCCTCTAGCTCCTTGTCCATTCTCTGCAAAAACTCTGTCAATTTTCTCAATGACTCGCCAGCTTTGAAACGCTTGTCCATTTCGAATATCACTAAGGGTGGCAGTTGGATTCCTCCAATCATATCCTTTGTTTCTTTGGGGAAAACATCGCCACGGTCACAAATTACAGGTCAGATTAAGACATCCGAACCGGGCGAGAGGTGTCCGGCTTTATGGTCAGGTGTGGTCAGACGCGTCCTTTGTATGTTATTTGCGCGCTCAGTACGCGGCGGAAACCTTTTCTGGCAGCGACTTTTATTCCGGATATTTGGTATTTAAGTTCCCGTAAATCATAATAAAATTTGGAAGCGGGTTCTACTGCGCTACAAGTTCATGGCATTTGTAGATTTAGGAAAAGCGTTTTTGATGATGTGAAGTGGAACACACTATTAAGTATTATGATGTGCACTGGAATAAAATATCAAGAAAGGAGATGTATACATAACCTCTACAGGAGACAGTCAGCTGTAATTAGAATTAAAGATCAAGAAAAGAAAGCCGTAATCAAGAACAGAGTAATACAAGGATGAAGTCTGTCGCCCATGCTGTTTAACTTATGTATAGAACAGGCGATGAAGGAAGTTAAAACGGAATATGGAAAGGGAATGATACCGTAAGGAGAAGAAATAAAAACCCTAAGCTTTGCCGATGATATGAGGTGGGGAAGGAATGAGTTAAAAACAACTGAAATGGGAACCCCCACTTTTAATGTGCAGATTCGGATTCTTCAGAAAAAATTACTCCAATTTGACCCACGATTAAAGTCATTTCGGTCACAGATGGCGTTGTAATCAACAAAATTCAAAATGGATGTAAAAAATCGTTAAAAATGGGGAGAAATAGGCACCAGATCAGCAAAATAAAATTAAATCTGTTTGATATTTTTAAAAATGCTACTTAATGACAATAACTGTCCACCCACCCCCACTCCCCAAGGGGTGAGGAAGCGAATATTGGCAAATTTTTCAATGCGAAACCAATTCTCTTTTTCGTAAGAAACCTTAGTTTTCTAATGTCTCATGCCACTGATTTGAATTCATTATTCATGGACATTATTTCGCCGATTTCACTGCCCTCGAAAGAATACGGATACGTTTATTTATTCGTTTACTGATAGGTATTAACTAAGTTTGGCGTTACCCACGAACAACGACGTGAACGTAGTAGTTTTCTATTTCCTTGGGGTCTTATTTTACGTGAGTCCCCTTATCTCTCACAATTTATGTTGCTGGTTTGTAAAGTGCGTTTTCCTGCGTTTCATTGTTCAATTGCTTACATAATTCGACCGTTTATTTATGACGGGACATTGGAATGGTGGATTTGAGAGAGAGAGAGAGAGAGAGAGAGAGAGAGAGAGAGAGAGAAGTGAAGGAATGTTCTAAAGTGAATGGAGAACAATGTCTAGGAATGGTGAGGTAAGAAATAAAGAAGAGCGCTGGGCAAAGTGGATAAATTATACAAGCTTTGGTTATGATCCAAGAAATGCGGCGGTTCCATCGTTAATAGCCGTGGAGTGTTCGAGTAACGAATCCAGAAAAATACAAGATGTAGCCTCACGTTGAGTAAATCGATATTTACTGTTAACAACGTCATCACTATGTGAGAACTCTCTTCCTATTTTCCTTCCGTTGTTCCATTTCTCTAAGTCCGTTTCTGTTAACTTCTCTAATCCTTATTATTTTCCTGGGTTTTCTCTATCGCCACGAAATGGTGAGCATTAATTTGTTATGCAAATGTCCTCGTTAAAATAATTAGCATATATTTATCTTTTATTTCCCAGCACTTCAGCATTGTACCACATCACAGGGTCTTCTAAATGGGCGCAAGAACATAATCTTTGCTTTATTAAATATTGAAGAATACAAAAATTCGTTTAGACAAAATGTAATTATTTTTATTACATTCACATATAATCGGTAAAACGAAATAAAATTGGGTGCTTTCTTGAGTTTGGATTTTATTATTTTTATTTGAAAATTTAATTCAGAAAAATTTATTGTATTTGACTTTGGCTCTGTTTTTAATACGGCATAAGTTTCACGGTAAAGTGAAAGTGTGGATTTTGGTAACGTTAGAAGAGGGGAAACTTTTTATTTAGGACGGGATCTAGTGGACACTTGAAGAGAGATGTCTGGAGGAATGGTCGAAAGTGTTTGTAAGACGCGGTCCTGTGAAAGAAAACAGAAAATTTTTTAAAGTTGCTAAATTAACGAAAATTGGCGTCTGCAAATTGTGACGTTTAATCGCCAGGGAGTGTTCGAGTGACGACGCGGGACGGTGCTGAACGTAGCTTCACGTCACGTTAAAGTAGAGCTATAGTATATTCGAGATTGGCTAATATTTTATAACTTAGTTAGTGTTAGAGGAATCAGTGAAAGAGTGACATAAAGCAATAATATTAACGAGATTCGACCATATTGTAAACACAATGTCAATTTCGTTACACTACCATCAAGCGACCCTGAAATCACAGAGTTGAAACGACAGGCATATGTCAAAAGAAGATGAACCCAAAATAATTTCTGTTGCCGTGGTCCCGAAAGGAAAGTAACAGGTTTCAATAAAGCATATTTTGTTCTTGAGGCTTAAATTCTATTTAAAATTGAAAAAGGATACAAATATTCCAACAAGCATCCTTTTCCATTAAGTAGATTGATATTCTCTGTTTCTCAGTAAGGATTTCATTGGGACCCACTAAGAAATTAAGAAGAAAGGAGACTCGGGAGAGAAATATTTGAGATACAAGGAGGGGCGGAGGTGATTATTCCGCCTCGTCGAAGCTTAATTCCGGGGGGGGGAGAGAGAGAGGGGAGAGGGAGATAGGAAGGAAGGAAGGTTGCTGGGGAAAATTTACCTTGCATGAGAACACTGCCAAACGCGTGAAATATTACTGGCACACGCAGTGACTTTTATCCTCTTTGGAGTGAGTTATGTCTCTGGCAACACAGACGTCCTAACCTGAGTGCACATTCGTCACTCTGACTCTTTCCACTGGTCCTCGGTTCCACGTCATCCGAAGGGGCTTCCTGCATGAAATACACGCCGCGGGAGGAGAGAGAGAGACAGAGACAGAGAGAGGCGAAATGAGATAAAGAATACAGAAACAGAGAGAACACAAAGGTAAAAAAAATCACTGTGTAGCAGATTCTGTGAAATTTTATGCAAAAGATAAATGGCGCGGTAAAATCTCTGATAACTGATTAATAAAACTAGCCATCATAACCATACAATACTTCTTACTCCTTTCTTGATTTAAAACCATATACAACCTAAATAAATGCCAAAAGAACCAAATTTATTTACTTAATATTCATATACATGTATATATATACGATTTTTATTTATTTACCTAAATTTGTCTTGTATGTATTAGGTAGATTTTTGTTACTAATTAATTTTCAACTATAAATTCTCAAACGGCTTACTTCTTCAATTCATCTATGACGTCCTTTTCTTTATACATTTGTATATTAATTTTATGCTGAATAATTGAAGTTATCAGACGTAATTTTTTCAGTTGCTTTCGTATCATTTTTCCTTGGAATTGTGTCCTGCATATTTATTTATCAATTTAAACAATCTTGTGTATAAGTTACCTATTTTTGTTTCTTTCTTATTTCAATTCTCCGTCTATATATTAATATTTCATTCATTTATTTTTTAATTTCAACGAAGTATATATGTTTTCACCTAACTTATTCCGTAGGTAAGTATTACAAATCTATTTGATTTTATGTATCTTTATTCAATAGTCTATATGTAATTGTAATTTTTATATAAAGAACTGAAATTGTCCCAAAAGATGGGAACAAAACGTTTTAAATAAAATTAAATTCTTCTATTTGTGACCTTTGACCATTCCTTTTAAGTTAGCTATAATATTGGGTCAGATTGATTTAAATTATTTTATTTATAATCCTTTGATGCTCGGTCTATGATTTGTTAAATTCTTTTTGTCCTGAATTTTGCAGATTTTAAAGTAGAAATTTTCCGAATAATTTTTTTGTTGATTAACCAAAATAAATGAATGTGAAGGTTTTCTTAATGGCATTATATTTGTGTTAAGGACACAAACCAGAGACTATTAAATACATTCTCTCCCTGCCGTGAATAGTAATATCTTATCACTTGAGATATTATCTGGTATTACGTCACGCCTCATCTGCTTCTGAAATACTCGGACGGAGAAAGTTGTTCTATCGCCTTGACATTTTCTTCTACGCGAAAAAGGAACACACGTGGTACTGGGGAAATCATGCGGAGTCGCGAACTTGGAGAGATCTTCTAACGGTAAAGGGAAAATAAATAATTACACTCGATGCGGAAGGTTACTATTATTTTTAAAAAAATGTACAATGACCATATTTTATACACAAACTCTACAGAAGGCAGACAGCTGTAATTACAATAGAAGAACCAGAAAAGAAAGCAGAAATCAAGAAACGAGTCAAACAAGAATGCAGTCTGTCGCTTTTGGTGTTTAACTTGTATGTATAACAGCCGATGAAGAAAGTTAAAAACGAAATAAAACTGCAACTAAAATAAATAAAAACCTTACCGATGATATTGAAGTATTAGGGGAGTCAGAAAAAGACTTGGAAACCATAACAAATGGTATGAAAGTAGCCCTGTAGGAAGAGTACAATATGAAGATTAAAAGAGGGAAAACCAAGGTAATGGAGTGGAATGACAGAGGCTGTTAGATTGGGAAGGGATATTTTGAAGATAGTTAAGGAATTCAGTTACTTGGGCAGCATAATAACTAGGGATGGCTGCATTATAGCAGACTTAAAGAGTAGGATAGCACAGGCAAGGAAGGCATTGTAGCGCAGTAGAACCCGCGTCCAAATTTTATTATGATTTACGGGAACTTAAATACCAAATATTCCGGAATGACAAAGTCGCTTGTCAGGAAGAAGGGGTTTTTCCGCGCGTCGTCTCGGCGGCTCGGAAAAACAACAAAGGGACTGCGACTGACACCTGGACCATAAAGCTCGGACACATCGTCGCCGTTTCGGAATGTCTTAATCTGCCTGGGAATTTGGTGACCGGGTGGCGTGTGTTCCCCAAATGAAACAAGGGATATGATTGGAGGATATCCATCCCTGCCACCTTAGTGATAGGTGTCGGATAAGTGGGGACAAGGCTTTAAAGAGGCTGGCGGAGACAATTTTAGAGGAGATTGGACAGATTTTGCAAAGTGATGGTGAGAGGATATTGAAGGAGAGTGGTGGAGGAGATTTTTGAAGGTGGTGGCGAAAGGAGATTGGCAGCAGAGAAGTTACGGCGAGAGCAGATTGGTGAGGTGGCAGCGGAGACCATGCTTTGATCAGTCCAGGAAGCAGGGAAGAAAGAGGAAAAAGCGGAGTTTCCTTACTTTGCCAGCACGACTTCGTACGATTGTCTACCGGCCGTTATAAGTTCCACAACACGGAAATTACAGCGAGACGCCTATGAAACAACTCAGGTTCGTCAACGAACAGATCTGCTACACGTGATCACCCAAACCATTAATACCCTGAGATCTTTAATAAAATCCCATTTTTAAATAATTATTTTGAACTTAATATATCTACGCACTACCCATATTAAAAATTATTGTGTTTACAATTAATAAATATATATATTTAAACTCAATTATTAAATTCATTAATTAATATCCCCCCTCATTTACAGCATTGGTAAAATAAAATAATTTATTTACGGGTAATATAAGTGTCAATATTAGAAAATAATTGCTAAAAATGTTCTTCTTGAGTGTGGCGTTATATGGATGCGAAACGTGGACTGTAGGAGTTATAGGAAGGAAAAGAATAGAAGCCATAGAAATGTGGTGCTATGGTGAGAATGAGATGGGTTGACAGGGTAACTAGCCAGGAATAGGGGAAGAGCGAACAATATGAAGGACGTTGACCAAGGGAAGGGATAGATTAAAAGTCCACGTTTTGAGGGTCTTGTAAAATTAGCATTAGAGGGAAGAGTGTGGGGTAAGAACAGAAGAGGGAGGACAAGGAAGGAATACGCTGAGAAGGTAAGGAGGATATGGTAGTCATGTAGAAATGGAGAGGCTTGTGCAGAATAGGTATGGAGGGTTGCATCGGACGAGACAACAACAACAACAACACTATTATTCCTTAATAAAATATTTTCTCCCATTTAATTACATTTAAGTAAATGCACCCTATTCCGTATCTACTTGAGGCATGGAGACAGTTATGCTGGTCACCCTCGACATCGGAAGGTCGTGGGACAACCTATCGGTTGCAAGCTTCTCTACGGTCACTTTACTTCCATCACATTTAGGGCAATGAAGGGAGGTAACTATACCCCGGGGGTCGTAATTAACCTTTGGCTACGTGAATTAAGGCTTCCCCGGTGTTGTTGATGCAGAAGTAGTTCTCGGTTTCCACTCTTCAGGCTGAAAATGACGATAGAGCACGTGGTCGTCGAAACGTCGCGTTTTAATCGCACCTGTACCCGAGAACCATTTCTGAACCTTTGGCTACCTTGTTCCGTCTTCAGCATCCCCATTCCTGTCGCGATTAAATGGAAGTGGCAGTGACGTGAATCACTCTCAGCTAAAAGGAAATATTTAAGAAACCATCGAGTTCTGAAATCATCGCTCTTGATTTTCGTATACGATCCAATGAGTATTTCCACATTTCATTATTCTCCGGTCATGACTTAATTTACCGACAGAGTGCACTTGCGACAGGACAGGGCAGGAGAGTTTCTCTAATACTTCGTGACGATTTGTTGACTGAAAAAGAAGTTGCAAACCTTTGTTTTGCAAACTTGGAATTTTAACCTTGCCTTGTACGTATATTCTAGAAATTTAAAAATTGTATGGGGCAACATTAATCTATATGCTGTAAACGGTTGAAGCCATTCGTACAACACAAGAAATCTCTCTCAGCTCCGTGTTGAAAAACATCGTCTAAGCCTTCACTATTCCTGTATAAATCTATACAATAGTCTCCCTGAAGAAATAAAAGTTTTAAAGGTTCAAAAATTATTTATAAAGAATTGTAAATCTCTGTTAATTAATGTAGCGTATTATTCACTGTAAGAGTTCGTAGATAGGAAGGACTAAAACAGTTTGCTGGTGTCTTATCAAATTCTTCTATATTTTTACAACTATACTCTACTAGAATTTAGCTGCTGACTTATTTTCTTTTTCATGATTGACGGGAACCTACGCACGATCTTCTGCTGCCTCCTCCGTCCACTGAAATTTGAAGATTGAATCTTATCTTTCCTCTTTTATTATTATTAGTAAAATCTTGTATATTTCTTGTAATATTATATTTGACGTATCCTATTTCCTCAACCGAGGACTAATGGATTGAATAATAATAATAATAATAATAAAATTACTGCAAGTGGCATCATTACAATTATTTCTTTAAAGACCACGAGGAACGGTGGTTTCAATTGTTTTACAATCATAGTTAAGGTTTAGGGGGGGAGAGGGGTAAGAGGCTACAAAAGGGTGATCCTGAAATAGGCAAATACTCTTTAATACCACTGGAAGGAAGATTTTAATTCATTTTTAATAGATTATTTGTCACTTGCCACGGCTTAGAATTTTGAATAAACTTGCATTCTTGCGTATTTTGAATTTTCCGTCTTCTTTTATTTGTATAAATTTGAACATGCGATAAAAACTGCGAAATTATCAAATTTGAAGTTGAGGTCACTTTTATTAAATAACGCATAACAGCGTCTGTTAAGTGCGCGCACATCATATATACAAAGTGACAAATTTCACTTGCAGATATCTTTGAAGTCATGAGAAGAAATTGAATTTTTTTTCATAAGCGTATTAGAATCATCTTGAATATCTGGAAATGGCAAAAATAGAAATTAATTTTGGGTTTACGTCATAGATCCATTACATATCCTCTGTCAATAGCAGTAGGCATCGAAAAATTCTTTCTTAAACGATCCTTCGAACCATGAGACTGGTAGAAGAAAGAAAAAGACGTTTTATGCCTTTTAAATTACAGTAGTGTCAAATTAAGTACCGTACCAAGGATAATACAAATAAGTGCCCGAGTAACGACGGGTACCAAGCTAATAAAAATAATAAAAGGTCCACAAATGAGCCTCCAACGCCCTGTCACTTTTCCTCACTATGCTGTGTATTTTTTTAAAAGTAGCACGTGTTGTAACCGCATTATTACCCTCCTACAAAAAAAAACAATAATAACAGTAATAATAAAAACGCCCCCGCAGCCACTTGTCGTTGCCAGGGACCGACCAGACACTCTGAATAATGTCCCACATGTTTTACGTCCTCGTTGCTGTTTGGTGGCAAGTTTCGTTTTAATTATCTGCCACGATACTGCTTTCATAAACGTCAAGGGTGGGACGTGGGTAGGGGGCTGCAGGGTGGAATGGAATGGAAAATGGAGAGACTGTATAATGTGTGACGATGCTGAAGAGGCCGTTTTTTAACCTTCTACTTGCAAAACGTGAGGAATTCGCGAAAACTGTCAACCAGAAATAAACAATCATGTAAATTTAAGAACCATAGTGACGTCACTATATATTAAATAAATTACACAATACTGGCCAGAACTCAGAAATTTATTACAAAATAAAATTAAATCGTTTAACGTCTAATATTAAAATAAAAAATATAATAATTTCCGATAATTTTTTTCAAACAGTTTTTTATTTTTTATTCAAACGACGTTTTGGCGCATATTCGCAACCTTCTTCAGGTCTATAATCAACAATAATTTTATAATTTAATTAACAATAATTTTATAATTTAATTCATAATTAACAAAAATTTGATTATAAACCTGAAGGAGGTCCGAATATGCGCCAAAACGTCGTTTGAAAAAAATTATGAAAAAAAACGGTAGGAAATTATTTTATTTTAGAAAATAAAATTATCATCAAACAAAAAGTTTGACCCCCAAGTTTTCAGATTTCTTCACTTATTTCTATAAATAAGGAACTAAATACAAAAACAAGACATTGTATGGAAATGCAGTATAACATTAGTACTTTTCGGTCTTGTGTCCATATTCTAAAGGTTTAAATTTAACGTCTGTTGTATATAATTAAACAAATTGATGACCTTGTGCAGACTTTATTATATAAATTTACACGTAAAAAGTCACTTGTGGAAAAGGAGTTGAAATGTTACTTGTTGCATTGGATCTCTACCATATTTTTGGACTTCTGATGTAATTTTTTGTTATGTTTTGACACTTTTCTGGGAGGAAAAAGCCTGAAGAAGGCTTATAAAAGTGCCAAAACGTTGTTACGTGTAAATTGATATAATAAAGTCTGTGCAAGGTCATCAATTTGTTTAATTGGTACTTTGTAATAACTCACCCGCTGCGCGAAGCAGAGAACAGCTGAGAACCAGAGAGGCAGAGAGAGAAAGCCAGAGATAGGATTAAGTGCTTTGAGGAGTGCTATCTTTGATTTAGTTGCTTGGAGTAACTGATGTACTCACGAAGTCCTGTAAAGAAAAATGTAACGTATCAGTTAAAGATTAATAAATGTTACGATAAATAAATATCATCTATCAATAAAGTAAATAAAATTAATGTAAACAGCTACTGAATTAAATTCTTGATTATCCTACCACGACTGATATTCAGTCAAACAAGTTCATCAGTCACCACTGAGAGAGAGAGAGAGAGAGAGAGAGAATTGTCATTTATATAGCTTGCGTCATCAAGGTCACTGGCGTCCAGCATAAATATAAAACATTTGTTATTACGAAATTGGTGACCAACCGAAGAGGCGAATAAGTTAAAATTATTACAAAATATTATGACTGAAGATGAAATGACGTTTAGCCGATTACAACTTACATAACCAAATAATCTATTAACGAATATTTATATTTAAGGATGGAACGACAAATAGAATGCGAGTTAGGAGAATATCAGTTTGCTTTTAGGAAGGATGAAGGCACAAGAGAAGCAATATTGACTTTGTGTCTAATTTTAGAAGACAGGATAAGAAATAACAGGCCAACGTTCATGACCCTTATAGATTTATAAAAAGATATTGATAATGTAAAATGGATCGCACTTTTAAGTATTTTTAAGAGTCTAGGAATAAAATATGGAAAAAGAAGGCTCATACATAAATTCTACAGAAGGCAGACAGCTGTAATTAGAATTGAAGATCATGAAAAGAAGCAGAATTTGAGAAAGGAGTAAGACAAGGATGACGGATCAATATGTTTCTGGTTTACCGGGATTACAACACAATTGTTAGCGGTGACCGCTGGGGCATTTATGGACGGGTTTATTGTTTAATGTGTACATTACCTACTGTGCTCAGGAATGAATCATCATCGACGCTCAGGAACCCTTTGAAGTCATTGATGCGTACCCTGCGGTTGTCGGCTTCTGGAAACCTCACGACTGAGGTTATTTTTTCTTCTCCTTGCAATATGATTCCTTTCAATATTCCGTTTTAACTTTCTTCGTCGCCTGTTCAATATATAAGACAATTAGCACGGGTGACAGACTGCATCCATGGCGTACTCCTTTGTTGATTTGATAGTTCTTTACTTGCCGTTCAATTATAATTACTGCTTATTCCCTTCTGCAGAGGTTACGTATAAGCCTTCTTTCCCTAAATATTATTCCTGTGCTCTTCTTATATCGACATCATCTTTATCTCCTCGATATATATTTTGATATTTAAACTTTTATCAATTTATTGAAGCATTTTAAATTAAAATCAGTTGTAAATTTTTTTTGAAAATAGTTCATTTGATTGGGAAACTGTCAGTTACAAACCATAGTCACTTTGAATCTGTTAACGAAAGACTTGATATTTTTAAAATTCTTATAAACTTTTCTAGTCCAAATATAATAAGGATTTATGGTTTTATTTTCATTAGAATATCTTTGAAACCAAAGGAGATTGGTAATGACGATAGTTACAAAGTAAATTGGATACCTATTGTTGTAGACAGTAAAGAGATAACTTGTCTGCTTCATAACGTTATACGTGATCCGCCGTGAGTTGTAACAGTGAATTTAAACTCCATCTTGAACACGGCGAGTTTCAGCATTTGCCGTACAGCGAGAGGCTTTACAAGAGAATCTCTTCATCTCACTTCACCATAATAGCTTCAGTTAAGTGCTGCTTCCAGTTAAAGTCTACTTAAACTTTCCCAGCAACTTCTGCAGGACCTAAACACAACACTGGCGCCACTCGTGTCTTCTTCTTCCTCCCTCCCCACACGCCGAGTGTGTGTGAGAGTTGAGTGAGAACCTGCAGCCTTCCGATCACAAACTTCAGCAACGTGGACGTCAGATTATTATGTAGAAGACGTACTCAAAAGCCATGCTCAACGTTAGTAAGGGTCAATGATTGATTTAACCAACAAGACAATCCTCCCTTCCGGCTGTGGTTGTTACTACTCGCTCACGGTAACTACCAGACACGCGCAACTTCTTCATCATAAATTTCACGGCAAAATGTAGAAGGGGGAAAAAAAGACTGGGTCTTGTGGGTGAGACGCAAGGGCAGGAGGGAAACACATGAAAGGCATGAAACATATTTTATCATAAAAAAGGGGAACCGGCGAGTGTCCCTGGATAAATTTGTCATGCTTTAGGTCGGTCGCTTCCCATTTCCAGAGAGCTTGTTCTCTGTTTCCCCTATCTCTGAAAATGTCACAATTTAGTGCACAATTTTTCTAAATTTTTAGGCAACGTGGTCTGTTTACTCAAAGTTCTTAAACTTTCTAAAAAAATATTCGTGCCACTTGTCAGACTAAAAAAACACTTTCTGTAATTTATATATATATATATATATAATATTAATTCACAGCAAAAAAGAATTATATTTCATTAGTGACAGCTGATGATCGTTTCATCACATGACGTAAGAGAATGACGTTTGATATGCGCAAGGCGTTGTGCGCAGTATCAGAACTACTACGTGCGACTCATGGCTCATTTGTAATTTTATTTGTATGGCGAAATATTAAATTGTGAGTATTTACAAGTTCTTTGTTTGCTGTTTGTCTCCCCTCTCTCTTAAAATGACACAATTTAGAACACAATTTTTCTTAATTTTATCGCATGACGGTCGGTTCATTCAAAGTCCTTAAACTTTGTAATAAATACTCGTGCAACGTGTCTAACTATAAGCCACTTGTTGTAATTCATCTCTTTTTTATATATAAGAAAACATTTTAGTATTGAAAAAAGAATTATTCTTCCGTGCATTTTCAATTGCGAAGAGTTATTCTTTTTTTGAAATTTTAATTAGTGACAGTTGATGTTAGTTTCACCTTTTAACGTCATGATATGCGGGAGGCGTTATTCAATTTATATATATATTCAGTGTGTCTTTACTAATTAAAATGTTTTTTTTCCTGTTACAAAGCGTCCAGAAACTCAGGTGGAGAATTTCCTATGAGAGCTTCCCGGCTAATAACAGTCCACAGGTAAAAGGCAAGTTCTCGGAAGAAGCTCTTACCACTGCGGAGTGGAGCAGCGTTATCACCAGCTAATCAGGAAATTACTTACAGATTTGACTGGTGGTGTCGAATCAAATTTTCACTAATGAAGTGAGATATACGAAAAAAAGGGAGTACAGAGAGACCACAAATGCAAAGAGAGAGAGAGGGGGGGAGGGATCACTTTTACGTATGAATTGAACAGTGAGTCTTTTACGAAGACGGTGAGGAGCGACGATTGGTAAAGACATGGCTGGATGAACCAGAGCTTGCTTGGATCTCTGTGGCCGTTGGGGTTTTACTGTCCTGGAGATTTGCGACGCTGAAACTATTTTTTGTACGTTTAAATTCTTGGGGGAGGGGTTAAACTCTCTATACCGAGTAACGTGAAGGTGCAGTAGGCAAAATTTATTCATGAACTCAATTTTTTAGTATAAATTTGATTTTGTTTTATGTTCATTGAATAAATGTAATACTTTAAAATTTTATTTAAATTGATTTTAAATTTCGGTGGTAGCAATTACACATGGCGCCCTTACTTCGTTTACAGTCAATATTTTCCTATTATTTATTCCACCCTAAATACGAGCCACACCACAATTTTATATTATTCTTTGTTATATTGATGGATAATTGTTATGGTTCTTTTTAAATTTGGATTTGGGGGCATTGATTAATCATATGGACTATATTTAAGGTGGCATTACGCATATCACTATATATATATATATATATATATATATATATATATATTGGAACATGAAAAGTTACATTGAACAATGCAGGCCAGCTTGCGAGTTGCAATTGTTGAGGAACTGACGCAACACGGGCCAACAATGTGGTCTGGCGAGACGTTGGGAGGTCCGCAAAGGGAGACGGAGAGTCGTCATGGGGTGATTGGAGAAGCAGGTTGTGTCGGCGGGACGACGAGAGAATGACCACGCCCTGCAGATATAATTTTTTTTCATGCTCTGATTGAAATTAAAACTATTAAAATCTATTTTTGGTGTTTTTTTATGAAAAATACCTGGCGCCCTAAAGGAATTAAGAAATCCTCGAATACGGAGGAACGACGGATCCGCTACAATATATATTATGGTGGTGGTAGTGATTACGCCATAATTTGTAGGATGTCTCAAAGTAATTACAAAGTTTCCGACTGAATGTGTCTGGTTTTTGGGATTCTCTTGAGGGGGATTATTTTTTCGTTGTATACTTTCGAGCAAGTTAATTTATTGGTCTTGGAGTCTATGGTGACTAGAAGTTACTTATTAAGACTATAGAGTGTTTTTGTTCCTTCAGAACCGAATTTTCATGGAGCGAAGATGTCCTATGGTAGTTAACATATTTACGAACGCCCTTGTCAACGAGGTTGCATGAATACTTTTGTGTTACATCTGACAGGTTTGTGGTAAGGGAGGAGACACAGGCTAATGATGCCCTGAGAGTCTCCACAAGGCTCTGGAGGACCGCAGCAGCGTCCTTAACCTCCCGAGTCCAGATCCTCATTAGCCGGAGGAGTTCCTCGATCCCGCCGAGCAGAGCTGTTGCCTCGTTTCGCCGTCCATGCACGACGAGGACGACTGCGGCCGGTGGTCAAGTCACCCAGGCGGAAAGGCGGAACTCCTCTCCACTAGTAGCAGAGACAGCAGCGGCGTGCGTGACTACATACGGCCCTACGGATCTTCTCAAGTGGGGGGAAAAAGTTGTAAAGCGCAACGTTCCGTGAGCTTGGAAAAATAACGGTAGAAGACTAATAAAAATAAAACTGCAATTAGAGAAAATATTTAACAAGTGCTCGTTTAATATTTTTATTAAAAAAATGCATACAGTAAACATACGGCTAATAAATTAATACGAGAAATAATTTTTCAGAGATCCGGAACACATGGAGGTCAATGCAAGCCAGGTACCAGAGGCCTGGTAGAACAATAACCATTAAAACTTCTGCCTGTAAAGGGGATTAGAAGCCCCTACAGGCCAGTTGAAGATATTTTACATCCTTCGGGCCCATGCATAATCTTCACTCTCAACATTATGACACGGCTGAACCTTTCTATAGAAGACTTCAATCACTAAGTGCGTGAGGGTTTGAAGAAAGACATGGGAAACCCCGTAATTGGAACTAGGGGAAGTGTAAAATGAATTGCTATTGGCTTAAGTCTAAAGGTGAAATCCGAGGTTTCGGGGTGGGTGGAAAAGGATTTAGGGAGTTAGTTGTAAATGGAATTTCGGAAGTAAATGGTGACGGTAGCCAAGATTTCAGTGGCGGTCCGTGGACTGCAGGTATCAAAGGGCACGTTCAGTCGTCAGGTTTCCAGAAGCCGACAACCGCAGAGTACGCATCAATGACTTCAAAGGGTTCCTGACCGTCGGTGATGATTCATTCCTGAGCACAGTTGGTATTGTAAACATTCAACATTTATGCCCATAAATGCCCGAACTGTCACCGCTAACAAATGTGTTGTATACCCCGTAAACCAGAAACATATTGATTGAATTAAAGGTATCCGCCATCATTACTACAGGAGACATCGGCTATGATTCACACTTACAGATTGAAGTATATTTCTTGACCTAATTAAGATACTGAGTCATCATTGCGGTTGTTATGACGTCATAAAGTAGGGGGTGTGAAAAGATAATTTTTACAAAAAAAAGGGTCGCTCTCGTTGATGGTTCAATCACGTTTTGACAAAAATATTACTCTCGATTTGAAGATTCAAGTTTTTGAGCGGTAGCCATCCTGGTAATAATGAATATTATAAAGTTCCACTTTGTTTATTGGCGTCAAATATGGTGGCTATTTGTCTATATTCTTCTAGACTTTACTCACGTGATTACTGTCATATTACTTCCTTTTGCGGGAAAACAGAAGCAGATTGAATTAAACCCGAAAATACTCCGGGAATATAATAAATACTTTAAGACTAAACTAGTAAGCAAATGAATCAAACCCGAGGATATCTTGTGCACCTGTGAAATATTTAATACCACGCCATATTTAATTGCGCCCAATGTGGCGATTATTTGTTTATACTCTGTTACGTCTTATCCTGTCTTCTAAAATTAGACGCAAAGTCCATATTTTTTCTCTTGACCCTACATTCTTCCTAAAACGAAATTGATCTCCTAAATCCCATTGTATTTGGCGTTCCATCCTCCTATATACTATTTTTGTTAATATTATGCTTGCATGAGAAACTAAACTAATTGTCCTGTCATGTTCACACCTATCGGCCCCTGTCTTCTTCGGTTGTTGTGGTATTCAGTCCTAAGACTGGTCTGATTCCATACTAACCTGTCTTGCGCAAACCTTTTCATATCCTCATAACTAGCATAACCCACATCATCCCTAATTTCCTTAGCGTATTCCAACCTTGGTCTCCCTCTTCTGTTCTACCCCGCACATTTAGCTCTAATTCTAATTTTACAAGACCCTCATGTCTTAAAACGTGGTCTATTAATCTATCCCTTCTCTTAGTCAACGACCTCCATATTGTTTCCTTTTCCCCTATTCTTTTTATAACTTCCTCGTTAGTGATTCTATCCAACCATCTTATTTTCAGCATCAGCCTATAGCACCACATTTCAAAGGCTTCTATTCTTTTCCTTTCCCCAACTCCTATCGTCTACGTTTCGCACCCATATAACGCCACGCTCCATACGAACATATATTCCTCTTTTTTGCGAAAGCCTTCCTTGCCTGTGCTATCCTACTCTTTATGTCTACTATACTTCTACCATTTAATAAAAATTCATAATTTTTTGACGTCCTGTTTCCCTTCGTTTCCTCGGCTCCGTTGCTCATCTAGATCAGGATCTTGCCTTGTAGAATAAGACATGAGGGATGGATATTTCAAGAATGTAATCACGAATTAAAAAAAACTCCACGAACGCTTTATCTCTTTTCTCTACGTGTATCCCGTTTCCCTGAGTGTCGTGAGACATCTTTTATCTCACTCATTTCATCTCTGGGAATTTAATTTTCAATTATCACCCTAAAAGTGGAAAGAGTTTTTTTATTATTTTCCACGTACGCGCAGAAGAGGGAGAAATAATTTTTTTCCCGTGTGTCTGTGTGTGAGTTAAGAGTTAAAACGTAATTTCATGAGAATTTATTATTTTTGTTGCCCGTCTGCGGCGTCTCTGTTTTATCCTGCAGCTTCTGCGGGCTGCTGCTGTTTCATCGGCGCAAAGAAACGCTCCTAATTATCATAATTAACTTTGCCAGAAAGGCGAAGAGGGTGGAAGAGAGGGAGAGAGAGGGAGGAAGAGGGAGAGATGGTTGAAGAAGGCGACGGGCGCTTTACCTGTGCTCTTACAGAAGGGCGGGGGAATTTTTCTGTCTGCCTTCGCTAGTTCGTTCATTCGTTGCGCGGAAACGACGTCGCTGCTTCCCTTCATTGTCCTTCCTGGAAACTCCTGTTCTGTTTCACTATTTTCCCCTAACAAAAGACAGGAAATGTAAAGGATTTAACTTTGTGTTTCTACATGTTTCTATGCTTGTGTGTGTCTTTCTCTCCCCTCTATCTCTCTCCCTTTTGTTTCCTAATAATTACAACCCCGAACACTAATATCAGGATTTGCTTAGAACAAGGAGCAGCTTTGGAAAACATCTACATGTGAGCGGGAATTCCCTACCTTTCCTGCCCCTATTTCATTTTTTTTTAAACTCTCCTTGTAACCTTTTATAACTTTCTCTTTTAGTATACATATTGAGCAGGGGTTTTACAGCTTGCGCCGTTTCCCGCATTAAATACTACATCTATTCTTATCATGGACGTCATCTACTTTTTATTGCCTCTTCAACTCCTTGTTTTCACGTCCGCCTTGACTTCCCCTTTTTTCCCTCGTTGTTTATTGGTTTTCCAATTCTTAGTTGGCCAATGTTTTTAGAGGTCAGTACCAAGTTATTGTCGTTTTTTCTATTCATTCTATTACAGCATCTTCAATGTTCATATTACCTTTTATTTTTCTTCTCATTTCACCTACGTGTAATCTGCATTCTTTTTTTATTTCTTTCCAGTGTTTAAAAGTTATATGTACTTATGTCCTCTACTTTCAAATGCCTTCTCAACACCTTATTTTCACGCCTATCTTGGCCTTCCCCTCTGTGTCTTTCATTGGGTGTCCAATCCTAAATATTTTGTAGACATCTTTTTTCTGACATTATTTTTAGATGCCCGTACCAAGTTAGTCTATTCTTTTCTATTCTCATCTATTATACCTTCTTCATTGTTCATTTTGTCCTTTATATTTGTATTAGAAATATATGAACTGGTACACACTATTAAGGATTTTGAAGAGCACTGGAATAAAATATCCAAAAAAGGAGGATTATACATAACCTCTACAGAAGACAGGAAGCAGTAATTAGAATAGGAGGCCAAGAAACGAAAGCCGTAATAAAGAAAGGAATGCAGTCAGTCACACATGCTGATTAACTTATGTATATAGCTGGTGATGAAAAAGTTAAAACGAAATATGGAAAAAGAATCAAACTGCAAGGAGAAGAAATAAAAATCGTACGCTTTGCCGACGATATTGTAGTATTAGGAGAATCAGAAGAAGACTTGGAAACCATAATAAATGACACAAAAGAGTCCCATTGTTGTTGTGGTATTCAGTTCTAAAAGTGGTCTTATACAACGCTCCATACTAACTTACCGTACGCAAATCTTTTCATTTTCGCATCAGTAGCTCAGCCTACTAATTTTACAAGACCCTCATGCCTTAAAACGTGGCCTATTAATGCATCCCTTCTCTTGGTCAACTCTATCCATATTGTTCGCTCTTCCCCTATTCTGTTTATAACTTCCTCCTTAGTGATTCAATCCACCTATCGCATTCTCCTATAGCACCACATTTCAAAGCATTCTAGTCTTTACCTTTCCGGAGCTCCTATTGTCTACGTTTCGCACCCATATAACGCCACACATCATACGATCATTTTTAGCAATGAATTCCTAATATTCACACTTATATTGTGTTTATTCGCGAAAGCCTTCCTTGCCTGTGCTATCCTAACCTTTATGTCTACTATATTTCTACCGTCCCTAGTTATTATCTTGCCCAAGTATCAGAATTCCTTAACTTCCGTCAAATAATAAATTAAAGTGGAATGACCATATAGATCTGCTTGCCGGAAAACTAAGTTCAGCTTGTTATTCTCTGAGAACACGAATGCAACACGTTGACAAAAAAGTACGTCAAAATGGTTTATTTCGCGTATTTTCATTCAATTATAAGCTATGGCATCTCTAATTGGGGAAACTGCTTCAGGAGTAATGAAATATTTAAGTTGCAAAAGCGTGTAATTAAAATACTTTCTAGCACGAATTCTAGATCGAGTTGCAAACCTTTCTTCAAAAGTTTGCAAATACTTACTTTACCGAGCGTATATATTCATGAAATATTAAAGTTTGTAAAGCGAAACACTAATTTGTTTCAAACAAATGGCGAGTTTCATGAATACGCGACTAGAAATCGTTCAGCTCTAAGGTCGGACAAGCATCGCCTTGCTCTACACCAGAAAAGTATTCACAATACCGGGATAATTTTATACAACAGCCTTCCGCCAGAGGTTAAAAATAGTACCTACAAAAGCTTCGTGAAGCAGAGTAAAACTATTCTTTTAAATGGCGCGTTTTACTCGGTACAGGATTTTCTTAATCGTCCTTCTAGTATTTAAATCAAGGTTCCTGCAAAAAGTGTTGAATGAGCTGCCTTATAAAATAGCACATCACATATCTTAAAATTTCTATTCAGTTTTTTCTGCTCTTTTGTTTGTTTGTTTCATGTATTGCCTGGAGCTACTACAGAGGGAAGGACAGTTTCCTGGTCCAAGTAGTTAAAACTCCATTGCGTGTTCCTCAGTGTGTGCTTGTTTGTGTTTCCCAGTGTGTGTCCGTGTTGTGTTTATATTGACTTTTGTCTATATACACTTTCTTTTACTAATTTATTTTAAGTTTATTTGTCTTTAATTATTTACTTTATTTTGTTCATTTTTAATTTTTAATGTATGACGTATCCTATTTCCTCAATCGAGGATTAATGGAAACAACAATAAATCTAAAATCAAACTACATTCCATTACCTTGGTTTCCCTCTATTAATCCTCGTATTGAATTTCTCCAGGACCTCATTCCATTTATTATGATTTCCAAGTCATCTTCTGACTCCCCTAATACTACAATATCGTCGGCAAAGCGTAGGTTTTTCATTTCTTGTCCTTGCAGTATGAATCCTTTTAAACATTCTTTCACTAATGACATAACTAAAAACACCTGTGGAGAACTGAAAGTCATCTGTGAAGGATATCAATCCTTCTATCCCTACCTCGCCCACCCTCTTTCCTTCAGAATTGTACTAGTTTTCCAGTAAGAGTTTTCTCTATTAATAGAGCCACGTCTTTGCTTTATATTACGTTTCGTAATAATAAATTATTATCCTTCATCCTTAAGGACGAGGGATGGAGGTTTTCCCCCGTATTCCTAGCGGGGTGGGGTTTAAAAAAAACCGTCGTAAAACGGAATGCGTAGCTGTTACATTTGAAATTCCCCGATACTTCTTTTAATTTTGTATGTGTTGTGTTGTTGTTCCGTTGTGTGTGCCCAATGGCCTGACTCGGGCTGTAAACTTTACAACGGCGCAAAACAAATCGTAAAAAAAAGGGTAACTCTCCGACGATTTAGCTTTAGAAGTAGGAGGTTCGTGTACGGTAATGTTAAAGCTTGCAATAGTAATGGATCAGGTCCAAAAAAGAACAAAAAACTCACAAAACTGCGTATGAAATGACAAACATTGAAACTGGAATAATTACATTACTCTAACAAAGGATTTTGAAGCAGACTGGAATAAAATATCGAAAAAGAAGAGTTATCCATAACCTCTGCAGAAGGCAATCAGCGGTAATTAGAATTGAACATCAAGAAAAGAAAGTAAAAATAAAGAAAGGAGTAAGACAAGGATGCAGTCAGTCGACCATGCTGTTTAACTTATATATAGAACAGGCGATAAAGAAAGTTAAAGCGGAATATGGAAAAGGAATCACATTTCAAGAAAAATAAATAAAAACCCTAAGGTTCACTGATGATACTGTAGTATTAGGGGAATCAGAAGAAGACTTGAAAAGCATAATAAACGTCAATGTCATGAACGTGGTCCTGCAGAAAGAGTACAACATCAGGATTAATAAGGGAAGGTGATGGAGTGTAGTTTGGGAAACAGTGGAATAGCTAATGGTGTTGGAAGGAACATTCTGAAGGAAGTTACTTGGGCAGCATAATAGCTACAGTAGGATAGAAAGGCAAGAAATAAAAATTTTCTAGCGGAAAATATAAGTATAAATATTAATATTAACCCATGCTGTCGTAACGGAGAAAGGAGGAGGAAGCTGGAAAGTGGAACGGGAGTTGAAAGGGAGGAGGAAACGAGAGATGTTGATGGAGAGTTGAAAGGGAGGTGAGAATTGTTGTTCGTGAGTGAGAAGGAGGTGTGAGAAAGCAATGCCACTGCGTAGAAATTGTTTGAACTGTTTATTGGAGTGAAGAAGGAGGAAAACTAGGTTTCCCTAAATCAGCGGCAGTACCAGGTCCATCGTATTTTCCGCCGACATATGGCAAGATCACAGCTCAACCTGAAAGAAGGAAGAAGTCAGAAAGTGGAGGAAGAGAAATAGTACACGAAGGAAGATCAAATAGGTTCGTCACGAAAGAACTAAAATCTCTGCTGCACGTTGTTACGCTAGCAATTAATCATCCCTGAAATTCCCTTTTAAAATTTAAAGTCGTTTCCTTTAGTTAATGTATAATTATAATAGTGCTCAGGACCTCTTACACTGATCGAGCTTAATAATTTGTTAAAATAATCTTAAATAAAACTCCCACCCCCTTATCTTTACAATATTTCAGTTGCAGTGCTTATTTAAGGTATTCAAGAAACTGAGATTCATCGGGCTGGTTATGATGATATCAACATTTGGTCATGAAATAGTAAATATGCAAAGATTTTCCGCTGATGGTTTAATCAGTGTTGATAAATTAAAAATAGTCTATTTGAAGCTATGTAAAATTATTCCCTCGTTTCCAGGGTTGCACCCAGTGTTCCCGTCTTTCCTGGGAGATATTTTGAACCGTCCACGTTTAATTTCAGATCGATACGTAGAAGGAAAAAAATCTTTTCAGTTTAAATTAGAGCGAGGCAAGTGTCTGAGGGCTTTGGGCTAAATCCTGGCCTTGGGAACGGCGGACGGAATCCGTTCGGCAGATTTCAATCACGGTCCTCCAATCTCCAGCGCTGGAGCCGTTACTCCAGCCAATCACGGCTGCGATCCTTGTGCAGTCTGGACGCGTAACAAGGTCTCGCTCGCTCTTATCTACACATACAGAGAGGACGGAACTCCTCTACTTCTCTCTCTCTCTCAGAGCAACGCTCACCACAACACAAACCTTTAATTCACCTACTTACTTTAAACCGCCTGCAATTACTATCTCCCTGATGTGGAGAATGAGATACGACATCTTCACTGTGGTCGGCCATTAAAGAACTATAAAACCCACAAATCACGTCTGCCGCATGCGCAGAATTATCTCCCCATTAAATTGATCATTATCTTTGCATAACGCAACATTTCCCAACCTGACCGCTTCTTCACCGTGACGTCATTTAGTCCATAAACGATTCTCATAATCAAGCAGATTTCAAAATTGGCGTAATTTTGTTCTGTAAACAGTAACGACGGACTCTGACCAAGCACAACGGTTGTGAAAAATAAAAACTCGTAAACAAAAACTTAATCACATTTCTGCAAGAGACTGGAATGGAATCAAGTGTTGCGAGCTAATTTTTTAAAAATACTTTAAGTTCATGAGTATAAAAATGGCAACTAAGAAAAAACAGGCAAAACAAATAGTTTAACCTGAAGAGTATCCAGATCAGGACCGAAACATGCAGTTGCTTTCAAATTATATTTTATGTATCACTACCTTCTTTCTCTCATTTTTTGGTCTTAATTAAACTCATATTAAGCTTACAGATGTTAATAACTATTGTTAAAAAATTTAAGTCAGGAAAAAAATTTTATCGAATAATTACAACTTCTCCATTTAATTTTTATACTAATAAACTAATAAAAAATAATAATAAAAATAAATTTCTACATAAAATTAGGAAAACGTTTATTATATATATATATATACTAGCTGGGAACCTGGCATTGTCTGGGTATTTATTTATATTATTCCGGTACCTTATTTTAATCTTGGTCAATACATGACTAAACCGGCATCGAAAACGTCACAGTATGAACCTCAAATATACTCCCGGTATCTGCACAGAGTCCAAAATACTCCCGGTACAATAACAGGACTAAATATATTTTCAGTACTCTGACAGAATGAAGTTTCTTCCCCAATTAAGGAACGAATTCTTACTTGAATTGCATACCAAAGGGTACAATGCAGCGTAGCGACTCCCTTTACATCGATTTCGACACCAAAGTTCATAATTTCCTCGTTATTTTCATATGACTCGCTTCCACTCTCACATGCTGCCAGGGGTTGATATTATACACAAATATTGTCGGGAAAAGCACTAAGAAAGTAAATGGCCACAAAAATTCTTTTTAGAATCAAATATAAGCCTTTATTATATTTACAATTTCCACCCAGTCCCCCTAGGGGAGTCGTTTGGAATTTGTACGCCAAATTTTCATAGATAATTTTGTCGCCTCTCGCCTGAACCCGACGTTATGGTCTTTCCGGAGCCGTATTAGATCTTGCTTGAGAAATACCCATTCTTTTTACATCCAAACGCTGCCTATGCTCTTCTTCAGTCTCATTGTCTCGAAGATTATGAACTCGACTTGCGTCACACGTACGCCGACCAAACTTTGACGCCTAACAACAAATAACGCGACGATAAATACATCAAAACAAATCAAGTTTTTCTGTTGCGAAATAAACGGTAATTGAGAACAAATGAATGTCAATCTATTATTACTGCATGAACAGTCCAGTGGGTGAGCTTATGATCGATTCACAGCAAACATTATAAGTCGCAGTTGGTTTTGAACAGGAACCAGTTCCACACTTTTACAATAGATGTTGTAATATTTCTCCCCCTCTCACTCTCTCACCCCTCACTCTCTCTCCCTCCCTTTCGCTCTCCCCCTCTCCCTCCCTCCATTCATCACCTCCCTCCCTCTCCCTCTCGCCCCTCTATCTCACTCCCTCCCTCTCTCCCGTCCTCTCTCTCCTACCCACCCTCCATCTCTCTGTTTTTTTTTCAAATTTCTCAAATCCGAGGCACATTCACCTATTTTAGGACGACTAAAAATATTTTAATGGAGATCTGAATTACAGCAAGTATAAACATTTAATCGAAAACACATTTGCAACATGATGTAGTGAATATCTTCAGGTAATTTCAATCAGGACGCCGTAAAAGGTGAGGTCGCATATGACAAAGTTGCTTTCATGAAATTAATTAACTAAAAAGAAGGGAAGGAAGTTTCGCTCGAGGAACAATCCTCTACAGTGGCTGTTACCTCGCGCGTCTCTATTATCTGCAAGCTTCAGGCAAACTCCGTCTACTCAAAGCTTGTCTACAAACGCTTTTGAATATACTTTAACCTCATTCCTAGCTCACGGCTAAAAGCTCCAGGAAAATCCACCAACAGTTCCCCTGAATATACCTCAGCTCAATGTTTCTCTCTCCTTCTCTTCCCTTCCTCTCTACTCCCCGACGAGATTCGAAGCCTTATCACAGTGCGCCTGTACGGTTTCTCAGCTAACGTTAAGGAAAAGATACGTCAAGGTACACAGAGCTCCGGAAACGTCAAGTAAAAACCCACAGAAATAGCGAAAAATATATATAAAAATATTCAACAAAACTTACGATGACCATGAAACTTAAGTACTCAATAAATCCCTTCTAACGTGCTAAGGGTATTCCATACTTGGCCTCCTTATTTTGTTCTTACTCCACACGCTTCCCACTAATACTAATTTCATAAGAACCTCGTGTCTCAAAACGTTGCTTATTAATCTATCCCTTCTCTTGGTCAAGGTTCACTTCCGCTCTTCCGTTTATAACTTCTTCTTTAGTGATTTCATTCACCCATCCCATTCTCCTATAGCACCACATTTCAGAGGCTTCTAATATTTTCTTTCCGCAATTCCTACCGTCCACGTTTCGCACTCTCAATAGGATATTTTTAATAATGATCTCCTAGTATTCAAACTTATGTTACTCTTAAGTAAATTCCTCATTTTTACGAAAGTCTACCCCTTGTGTCTACTATGCTTCTACCACCCCTAGTTATTATGCTTCCCGAGTAGAAATAGTATTTAACGCCCTTAAAAATATCTCTTCCCAATCTAACAGCCTTTGTTATTCCACTGTTTCCCATACTACACTCCATTACCTTGGTTTTCCCTCTATTAATCCTCATTTTGAACTCTTTCTCCAGGACCAAGTTTATGCTATTTATTATGGTTTCCAAGTCTTCTTCTGACTCCTCTAATACTACAATATCACCGGAAAAGCGTATAGTTTTTATTTATTCTCCTTGCAGTATGATTTCTTTTCCATATTCCGTTTTTACTTTCTTCATCGGTTGGTCTAGACATATAACTTTAACAGCATGGGCGACATCTGTGATTTCTGCTTTCTTTTCTTGCCCTTCAATTCCAATTTATGTTGACTGCCTTCTGTAGAGGTTATGTATAAGCCTCTTTTCATGATATTATGTTCCTTTCCTCTTCAAAATCCTTAATAGTGTATTCCAGTTCACATTATGAAAGTATTTTTCTTAATCTACATATGCCATGAACGTAAGACTGTTTGTTTTCTTAACCTGTCTCTTAAATTTAGACGCAAAGCCAATATTGCTTCTCTTGTCCCTACATTCTTCCTAAAAGGAAACTGATATTCTCCTAACTTGCATTGTGTTTTTACCAAAATCATCTGGTATTCTTCCTGTTTCGTATATTTCGCAAACTATCCTGAAGAAACATGAAATTGCTTCTTCCCGCCCGATGATCTCCGCTGGAATGTTATCGATACCTGGCTTTTCTAAAATGATGAGGTCTGTCAGCTCCCTATCAACCTCCGACCGACAAATTTTGTCCCTCAATTCTTCATCAACCACCTCCTCTACCTCTGTTACTGACAGATCTACATTTCCACTCTGATAAAGCTCTTGCCGCTATTCCTTCCATCTTTCTGTTTTCTCTTCTTTATCAAAAATGGCTTCACGTCCGCTCTGTTGATGTTCTTGTTAATACTTTTCCCCTCTCTAATTTTTTCTTTGATTCAGCTATAAGCTGCGTCTATTTTCCCTTTCACCATCAATTTTTCAACCGAATTTAATCTTATTTTTTTCGTAACTGCCACCGACTTGTACCGCAATTACAATCTCAAAAATTTCATTAATCAATTATTTCATGTTATTCCCAATTTAATGCTGTATAATAAGCCGCTTCTTGATGTTTCACGTCTCTAAAAAGCGCCGCAGTTAACGGAAATGTTACTTGGTGCTTATTTAATTATTCACGTTATTGTATTACGACGTTACCGTATTTCTACAACGGGCTGGCTTAACGTAGCCTTCCACTCTGCCGTATCTAAATTCTCTAATTAACGTAGCTTCAACTATTCCGCTCTATATAAATCAATCTACATATATAATGAGTAACAACAATTTCACAATTTCAATGTTTTAATGTATTACAGCTACGGGTATAACAGGATCGCGTAGAGGGGGGGCGGGGGTGAGGGTAAAGCAAAATTATATATACATTTTAATCGTGAAACTAATCACCTGGAATTACTTAATGCAGATCCATTAATCGAATCATCCATCGGCCAAATGGAATTTCTATGCTAATGAGAGAGATTTGTGATGTTATTTGAAGCTGAGTGGGTTTTCAAACATTAATTCTCAAATCATGTTACGGTAATTATTTGGAAAAAAATAACAGTAAATTACGCAAATTCTGTCAAAAAAATTCTGTTTTATATCGAATTAAAAACAATTACCGTATAGAGTGTCGTTATCTCTCATATCAGGCAATTTAATTCAATTAAGCTGAACCAGTCGATGTCACAAATTTGTGTGTGATGTATTAAAAATAAAAAAATAATGAAATTATAACGTTTAAGAACAGCTATAGCATTGTTTCAAGTATCGTAAATGTAAGTACGTTATGCAAAAAAATTCTCCCATGAGAAAGAGAAAGTGACGTCACGCAATGTCACAGCCACAACATGTCCGCCAAGTTTCACAGAAGGATAAAATATTTTACAATAAATAACCCTCTCATATTGTAGGTACTTACAATTTGAAATAATATAAAAATTCCTGTTTTTGTTGCAACGTCCAAAGCCCCGAAATGAGGGTAAATAATAACATTGACACAGATTACAAATTTGTTACCGATTTCTTTTAAATACAAGAATTACCTTTCAAAGATTCCAGAAAGCACAAGAAAACCTTTATGGGAATGATTCACAGATATATATATATATATATATATAATTTAAATTTTGCGTATCTATTTTAAAATTTTTAACATACCCATTTGATTTCAAGTCAAGGATCATTTAGAAAAATTGTAATTAAACATTTAATATTAAATAAACTAATAAAATAATCAGACTTAATGCTACTAAAAAAATTGGGCAAAGTCAGAAATGGAATAATGTAATTTGAATGTTTCGTCCCTCAACTTCAGGTGCCTCATCACTTCGACGTTGCTGCAGCAGCAGCTTGATATTTGGTAATATATTAATTAAAGGACAAATTTTGAAGAAAATATGAATAAAATATAGAGAAAGAAGGATTAACCATAACCTATACAGAAGACAATCAGCTTCTTAATAAGTACCACAATTATGGTAAAAACACCTCACGAATGTTTCCGCGTCTCACTGGCGTCTTGCAGGATTTTTATCGATGAAAGTAGTAGGAACCAGATCCGCAACTCATCTGCTTCCTCGAAACATCTAACGTCTCTGCCCACCTCTCACAGCATCTGCTCTCGTCCGTCCTCTCCTCAACTCGTCTGACTTCTGCTCATCTGCTCTGCCCACGTCTTTCCTCTCCTCAACTCATCTGACTTATGATCACGTCCGTCCTCTCCTCCACTCATCTGCCTTCTGACCACGTCCGTCCTCTCCTCCACTCGTCTCAATTCTGACCCCGAGCCACCCATCGGCTCCCCTTTTAAATCCTCCGACGGGAATTCCCCTTCATAGGTCTATTTCACAAAATTTCGGGGTTCCCCGCCCTCATTCCCGCGGGGGATCACCATCGTTTTTTACACACGCCCCGAGGGAGATTCCCGCGAGGAATCACCATCTTTCAGCCGACTAGACATTGTTGTTGGCCGAACTGCGCCTCATAACGCCACATCACAAAATCCGCCTTTTTTATCACAATATATAGAACAGGCGATGAAGAATATTAACCAGAATATGTAAAAGGAGTCATACTCCAGGGAGAAGAAATAAAACCCCTACGCTTTGCAGATGATATTTTAGTATTAGAGGAGTCAGAAGAAGAGTTGGAAAATAAATAGCACGAACGTGGTCTTGGAGGAAGAGTGCAACATGATGAATAATGGAGGGAAATCAAAGGTAACGGAGTGTAGTACAGGAAACAGGTATCTGGGATTAATTTAAGAAGTCCACAGCGACGATGTAGTTTATAAAATACGACGAAAGGGATGCACTGGAGAAAGCTCATGACACAAAATATTATTTTGGCCCGTTTTCTTTTGTGCTGCGTATTAGCTCCAAATACGGCCAACGAAAAAGCTCTGAGCATTCATACGAACGAGCCGCGATAATCACGTTCAAACTTATTTCCATTCATCAAGGAATGTTAACGGTTTCCATCCACCTTGGATCCTTAACGAACATCTAATTTATTTTATTTATTTTTTGGGTTAACAGGCTACATGATGGTGATCCTGAGACAGGCAACTCCCCTTTAATAGCATAGGAATAAAATTGAAAAGGGGGGATGCAAGATAGCCAAGGGATCAGTAGGGCCCTTGGTCTATAGTTTAAGAATCCTTCCCGGTGTTTCACCTAAAGAGATGCACGGAAAACCCTAGAAAACCTGCAACAGGTAGGTCGGACATTGGGTACTATTCTCACGCCCTTCCGAATGACGGGAAACGAGTTTGCTGTGGGGTCGCAGCATTCCCTTCTCCGTGTCTCAACCAGTTTCAGGAGGCAGTTTGTCGACTGATCCAATGAGATCAGCGGACAACCCTTGCCCTATGCCCAAGGTCTTCGACCCCAGTACATAAACCTCCTAAAATAGTCGAAGGTGTCTGGGCATGTGAGAACCCAGAGAGAGTACGAGGCATTCCCGACATAATCAGGTGAGCTCCGCAGATCACTCTGGGGGGAAATGCCAGCGAGAAACTCTCACAAGTGCCTCATTTACAACACAACTATTCTTTTGGGTTAACAGGTTACGTGAGGGTGATCCTGAAACAGGCAACTCCCCTTTAATAGCATAGGAAGGTAATTGAAAAGGGGGGATGTGGAAGGTACAGCAAGGTAGCCAAGGGTTGACTAGGGCCCCTGGACTAGTGTTTTAGGATCCTACCCGGTGTTTCACCTAAAGAGATGCAGGGAAAACCCTAGAAAACCTGCATCAGGTAGGTCGGGCATTGGGTACTATTCTCACGCCCTTCCGAATGACGGGAGTCGAGTCTGCTGTGGGGACGCAGCATTCCCTTCTCCGTGTCTCCACCAGTTTCAGGAGGCAGTTGGCCGACTGATCCAATGGGATCAGCGGACAGCTCTTGCCATATGCCCAAGGTCTTTGACCCCGGTACATATACCTCCTAAAATAGGTGAAGGTGTCTCGGCATATGAGAACTTTGATAAAAAGTACCCAGAGAGAGTGCGAGGCATTCCCGACATGATCAGGTGAGCCCCGCAGTCACTCTGGGCTGAAGCGCCTGCGAGAAAACTCCCGCAGCGCCCTTCTTGTGAGGGGAAATGCCTGCGAGAGAAAACTCCCTCAGGCACCTCATGTACAACACGACTAGAAGTTTATGCAGATGAAGCGTCTTTGGACTGAGAGCAACTCGGGAGTAATGGGACAGTGATCAACGTACTCTGCGGTCAGGATGAAGCAGTCACGCAACTTCTTAAGATACTTGGACGACGACCAACTATATACAAGTTCCCCATAAAACTCTGCGCCCCGATACCAGCAGCACTTTGGTTCCCGTTAAAAAACACTCAAACACTTCCTACAAGGTGTCCCATAAACGACGGATTTTTTTTGATCGTAAATAATAAAAACACGGGTTTGAGAGAGAAAAGCGGCGCCGTTCACTACATTGTTATACTAACGTAATATTTTTTTTAAAGAAAGCTGCTTTAGTGTTCACGGGGTTCCACATTTCGCCACAGGGATGGTAATAAGACCCTCCTGCGGTGCCTGTGTGCATGCAACACATCGACCACGATTGTCTCACGGGGATGCCGTCTAAACGCAATCTCCTCTCAAGCAGTTGAAACATCTACATACCCAAGCAGAAGTTTCAATTAAAATGACAGAATTATGTTGAGAAAGATGCACTCTTGTTACGATAACATCTAAATTTCTATTCTGTAAAATTCAATTATCATGGTGGAGTTTGACGGAACGCTGAGAGATCTGTGCAATTGTAATCCCCCAGGAATTGATAACATTCCAGCGGACTTGATGAGACCATCGGGCGAAGAAGCAACATCATGTCCGTTCAGGATACTTTGCGAAATATAGCAAGAATACCAGAAGATATTAGTAAAAATATAATTATAACCCATTACGAAAAAGACTGAGGCTGATAGATGCGAACAGCTCAGGGCAATTACCTTAGTTTCTCATGCATCCAAAATATTAACGCTTTGCCGATGATATTGATGCATTAGGGGAGTCAAAAGTAGACATGGATACCATAATAAATGGCATGAACACGATCTTGGAGCAACAGTACAAAATGAGGATTAATGAAGAAAAACCAAGCTACGTATTGCAGTTTTTACAATTGACTTACAGAAAAAAATAATTATTTACAATATTAGAATTAAATGCAAAATTAAATTTAAGGTTTGCCGATGATATTGTGGTATTATGGGAGTCAGAAGAAGATTTCAAAAGAATAATAAATGGCATGAACGTGGTCCTGGAGAAAGAGTACTATATGAGGATTAATAGAAGGTAAACCAAGGTAATGAAGTGTAGTATGGGAAACAGTGGAATAACAAAGAGTGTTAGATTGGGAAGCGATATTTTGAAGAAACTCTGCTACTTGGGCAGCATAATAACTAGGGATGGTAGAAGTATAGCAGACATTAAGAGTAGGATAGCACAGGCAAGGAAGGCTTTGCAAAAAAAAATAGAAATTTACTTACTGGTTATATAACTGAATGTTAGGAATTCGTTGCTAAAAATGTTGGTATGGAGTGTGGCGTTACATGGGAGGTAGGAGTTGCAAAAAGGACAAGAGAGGAAGCCTTTGAAATGTGGTGCTGTAGGCGAATAATATGGGTGGATAGAATAACTAAAGCGGAAGTTCTAAGCAGAATAGGGCCAAGAGAGGACAATATGGTGGACAACGTTTCTGCGGCCATTTCCTGTCCCTGTCATCAGGCTATATGCCTGGCCGCAGAAACGTTGTGTTTATTAAAGCCTGGCCCGGTTGGTTAACCGTAAAGATTACATCCGAATTATTCACCGGGAAAGTCTACGTTCATTAATATGGAGGACGTTGACCAAGAGACGGGATAGATTAATAGGCCACGTTTTGAGACAAGAGGGTCTTATGAAGTTAGCATTAGAGGAAAGTTAACTGAAGAGGGAGTTAAGGATGGAATACGCTAAGCGAATTAGGGAAAATTTGGTAGTTATGCGGAAACGAAAAGTCTTGCGCAATATACATTAGCATCAGATCAGTCATGGGACTGAACAGTCAACCAATTCCCACCCAGTGGCTGAGCTATTTAGAACGTAAATAATAAAAACACACCTTCACCAGAAGATGGTAGCAATGACAGCTTCCGAAACGTCGTATAATTACTGTGTTTTCACCCAGTTAGAAGCCCGAGAAAACCTTGTAAATTAAAAACACAGTTTGAGGGGGAAAAAACGCGCCGCCTGTTGCATTGTCATTAGAAACGTTTCAAATAGTTCCAAATTTCGTAGTTTTACCTTGAAGCCATATTTAGAACTATTTGAATACTAAGTAATTTCCTTTTGCTAAATTGATGGCCGAAATTTTTGACCAAGGCAGTCATGGAGTTAAACACCGTACAATGTTGGAGTTTATTAAACGTCAGCATCAAAAAACTGAAACAGGGGGGACGAAACGTCACAAGTTTTGCATAAATGGAAATAGATATGGTAACATTAAGGGGTGATTCTATTAATTTAATAATTTAATTTTTTAGATAAACTGTTGCTGTAGGAACATTTTATTTTCAAAATATTTAATGTCTGAGTATTTTTTTTTCGTAAATGTCTGATATACGGATCGTTAATTCTTAATTAAAATGATATAATTTGTATTCCGATCTTTGTAAATGAAATCAAGATATTAAGAGAGAAGGCGGTCGGTCCCGTAGAAATCTCTTAAGAATTCCACTGTCGCCCTTCTGCTGGTAAAAGATAGTTGGGACAAGCGCAACTGATAAAAATTTTCCATACGTCATTACAACTCCCACACGTTTCTTGCTTAAGGTTAAATTTAAAGTTCAGCACGAATTCGATTCACTGTAATTCATCAAGACAGCAGAAGGAGGAAGGACGTAATAAAACTAGTAGGCGGAGAAATTTGACACGGATAAACGCGTCGAGCTAAAAGGACAGGGAAAGTTAAGCTCCTATTGATGATCCTCTACGCAAATGTTAGCATAAGGTCGTTTATCAAGCCGAATAATAATAAGAGAACGCAATCCGTAATCACCAGCCTTGAGGAGGACGAAGTGACTTCACCTCCATCCAGAGACGAGCCAGCGACCTTCACGTACACGACACTCATTCCGCATACCGCATCATTGCACATTTATAACAGGAAAAACAACGGTTCCACTCTTCACCATTATTTACAAAGGTTATCTTTCCTAAGCGAATAAGAATATTTTTCAATTAGCTTTTTATGACGTCATCCTCAGTTCAATGCCGTCACCCCTGGTTTCTTCTCGTAACCATCTTATTAATTATGTGGAATTACAAGTCAAAGTACTGTAGAGTGAATGGTAAATCCTCTACAATTAATAACTCGAATAGATAATTTATAATATTTATTACATTTGACATGCAACGGCGAGATGCAGAGATGTCAGCGAACTAAATAAACAATCCGCGTTGCTAGGTAACCTGCGATGCTCTTGGGATAAAGAATCTCTCTGCCAGCGATCAAATACACGCTACGTTATTCACCAGAGTACCATCAATTTCTTTCGTCTTTCCTGGAGGCATCGTTAGCCATTCTATTCCTATTTGTTTTTTAAAAAATCTCTTCAAGTCTTCCTAAATTTCATGTGTAGAGATCCTACAACTTTCCTCCTCAACATTCCAAAAAATTATACGGATAACAGAAACAGTGATAAAATTAATTCCTTTTTACTACTTTATTAACCTCTACAGAAGACAGGCACCAGTAATGAGAATAGAAGACCAAGAAAAGAAAGCCGTAATCAAGAAAGGAGTAAGACAAGGATGCAGTCTGTCGCCCATGCTGTTTAACTAATATACAGAACAGGTGATGGAGTAAGTTAAAACGGAATATGGAAAAGGAATCATACGGCAAGGAGAGGAAATAAAAATCTTACGCTTTTCCGACGATATTGTAGTATTAGGAAAGTCAGAAGAAGACTTGGAAACCATAATAAATGCATGACATGAACATAGTCCTGAAGAAAGAGTTTAATATGAGGATTAATAGAGGGAAAACCAATGTAATGGAGTGTAGTATGGGATGCAGTGGAATAACAAAGGGTGTTTGATTGGGAAGGGATATTTTGACGGAAGTTAAGGAATTCTGCTACTTGGGAAGCGTAATAACTAGGGATGGTAGAAGTATAGTAGACATAAAGAGTAGGATAGCACAGGCAAGAAAGGCTTTCGCGAAAAAGAGGAATTTACTTACGGGTAATTTAAGGGTGAATATTAGGAAATCGTTGCTAAAAATGTTGGTATGGAGCGAGGCATTGTATGGGTGCAAAACGTGGACGATAGAAGTTGGGGAAAGGAAAAGAATAGAATCCTTGATATGTGGTGCAATAGGTGAATGCTGAAAATCAGATGGGTGGATAGAATCACTAACGAGGAAGTTCTAAACAGAACAGGGGAAGTGAGAAAAATATGGAGGACGTTGACCAAGAGAAGGGATAGATTAATAGGCCACGTTTTGAGACATGAGGGTTTTGTAAAGTTAGTATTAGAGGGAAGTGTGTGGCCAAGGGTGGAATACGCTAAGACGATTAGGGAGGATTTGGAATGTGTTAGTTACACGGAATTGAAAAGACTAGCATGGAGGGTTACATAAGGCCAGTCTTAGGACTGAATACCACAACAACATTAGTTCGCCCAACGTAGAGCTTTCTCGATGGTTTTCTCAGCTCAATTCTGTCTTCCCTGGTTCCTTCTCATAACCACCATTTTAATCAAACTCAAATGAAAATTATGCTGAATTATAATGTTTCCTCAATTAATTCTCACAAGCGTCTTTTTTTGTTAAACAGGCTACATGAAGGTGATCCTGGGTAACAGGCAACTCCCCTTTAATAGCGTAGGAAGGTAATTGGTGTGTTAGGTAGAGAAAAGTAGCGGTAGGTTGACCCCCCAGGTTGTAGTTTAAGGATCCTACCCGGTGTTACATCGAAAAGAGAAATAGGGTATTATTTTCAGTCCCTACTGGTGTTTAGTTTACTGTGGGGTCGCAGCATTCCCTTCTCCGTGTCTTCGCAAGTTTCAGGAGATAACTGGCCTACTGATCCATGTAAATACACCTCTTAAGCGCGGTGGAATCACGGAAATTAAAGTCTCGTTATATATTTGTTGATGTTTGGAATCCCTTACATTTCTTCACGAGGGATTTAAAAAAATGGAAGTTCAGAATCAAAGAAGGTAACATTTATTCTTACTTAGACCAATTTTGAAATACGGGGCTGCTTGTTGCGATCCCTACAAAAAAATCAAACAGAATCGTTAGAGAAAGTTCAGATAAAGGCTGCTAATTTTGTGCTATTATGGCCACAGGGGTCATAGGAATGAAAAAGTAGAACAGCTAGGTTGGGAGATGTTGTCAGAAAGGAGGAAGAAAGCAAGGCTGCATTTGCTATTAAAAGCTTATACGGGACGAAAACCATGGATTGGAATTATCTCCAAAACGCAAAATCCCAGTTATATAGGTTGATGGGATCATCAATTCAAAGTGAAATGTAGAAAGCAAAAAACAGATGTTGGCAAATTCTCATTCCTAACTAGGACCATCAACGACTGGAATAATTTACCTGTGAGAGGAGTGGTTGGAGGAAATCCTCTTCAGGAAAAAAAATTCAGGACAAATCCTAAAAAAAGCATGTAAAGTTAAGTGGGTATTTGGAATGATATAAATTTATATTCGAATTTAAAAATTAAAGTGAAGTGCAGTGTTAAGATAATATAATTCTCGTAGTGTTTTTTTCTGTCAGGGCTATAGAAATTTTAAAGGACTGTGATTATTTTTCTTTAGATTAGGAGTATTTATGTTTAAGTAATTTCATTTTGTATCTGCCACCGGACAACTGCAGACTAACAATAAATACAAATACAAATTTTCTGAAAAAATGTAAAAACTCTTAAATTTTCTATTTATAAACTATAATTACAGTAGTAAAGTAAAAATCAGTTAATGATTCTTATATAAATAATTAAAATACATAAATAGTTCTGTTATTTTTCTTATTACACATCTTCTTCTTCTTCTTAGGCTTTTCTCCCTTTACAGGTTTGCCGTCTTCAATTTCCATTTCCGTCTGTCGTTCATCTCTCCCTCTTCCAAATTTTTACCTTCCATTATGGTTTTCCACTTTAATCTGGTTCTGCCCCGTTTATTTTTTCCATGAGGTGACCATTGGTATATTTATTTTGGTCATCTTTCGTTTTCCATTCTTTATACCATTTAAGGGTTTAATTTTCAACGGACGTAGTTACGTTCATTTATTTCCATAGGATCTCATTTCCAATATTATCCTGTGTTGTTTTTTTGAAGATTTCTCTTTAGATAATCGAATTCTTCTGCTCTAATATTTTTTTTTTGTAATTCTGTAAGAGACCACGATTCAGTTTCATAACAT